>CM039127.1:11782130-11962817 GCA_022036555.1 Microstegium vimineum
AGTTCACCAGCTCTTTTTCTCTTGGTAAGAATTTGGATGGCATTGCCTGATGGTGAAGTTTTACTTGAGCTTACGCTTTGCTGTGCTGGTCCTGAGAGTGTAGCCGAGCTTCTGTATGATTTATTTCATTTGGTAACATCTTTGCATTTGTACACTTCATAATGCTTTGACTTGGTTGAGGATGCTGCATGTTACTGGACACCTGAATAATACCTGATTGACCGGTCTGGTTTCTCTTCATGGCAAAGCTGAAGTTGTGTTTCTGTGTTCTTTGAAAACTCCCCTGAGCAGGGTCCTCTTGCAGAATTCAGGTTCAAGCTGTTCATTCAGGGCTTCCCCAACGCAGGCCTACACCGTGTTAGCCTCAGACCAAATTTACTGTCCACGTACGAGCACGAAGAGAAAAGGCTGAAGCCACCATACATCCATACATGTCTTGTCGTTGTAGCCCTACTGTTGGTGCAGAGCAAAAGGACAGTACATATAGCAGCCTTTATCTCTTTCTCTGCTTCCCAAGCAGCTACTTTTTTTGGCCAACGCAATTTTCACGGTTGGCTTCTGCTTTGTGTCAGGTGAGGGTGTTGGCTCTTCTGCAAGAGAATACAAACGTCTACGAGACCACAACTTTTGATGATATGGAGTCTCAATGCCTAGCTGGATGATGGAGCAGTACGCCAGTGTGTTGCGTTGGGGAAGCCCTCACAGCTCCACTGCGCATCTTCTGTGCATGCGAAATGTCAGAAGTGCCTGATTGGGTTTAGAAGTTATTTTCAGGTAAAAGTTACTATCATTTCTCTTGTTTATCTTCTTCAGTGGCCCATGAATCTTGACAACAATGTTTTGTTTATACAAATCCGTGCGCCCCACCAGCATGACATGTCCACAGTCCAGACCAGACTTGTGTCTTCTGACTCACTGCATCTGGTAAACTATCCGCATGTATATCTACTCGATCGAAATGTTTTAAACTATCTATGCTCTCTGATTCATTCGTAGTAGCTTCATCACAAGTCCGGGAAAGTGACATCGTTGAGGAACTTTTCGTCTTCCTGTCAGAAAAGGAGTGGTTCGTTCATACGTAAGTTATGTCGACGCTGGATAATGTAATCATACAAATACAATGTTGTAGTCTCAGTGCATTGGATCTTCAGAAGTTGCAGGTAGAGCTATCTTTGTTTAGGACTACGGAGTATTGTCTATGTCCTAGATAGACGGCTATACTATATTGTACTCGTACGTGCGCTTGAGATTGAGACCAGGATCCCCAATCCTCGTTGGACGCTGGGTGAGTCATCAGATGCTGAATGTCTTCCTACTGATGGTGACATGGGAATGTGACGCCTCCGCTGAGACACCAACGTAGCTATACGCACCACCACCGGCACATGCACATCATTCTTTCTTCTCTCCCGAGTCTATCGGCAAAGGGACCTGAAGCTGTTGTTGCAATAAAGAAGACCACGCAGTTGTGTGCGTCCACAGAGTCCAGAGTCCTGAGTCCTGTAGGCATTCATTCATCCCATTCCCGTTATCCCGAAGCAGAGAACCTTCCTGTCTGTCATGGAGGGGCTCCTCTTCCGTACTAACCGTGGGCAAGAACAGGGAAAACAAAGATGGCCGCTTTGGAAAAAAAAAAGAAAGAGATACGAACATGTTCAGGTCATCACGTGGCAAAGCTTGAGGGGGTCATATCCCCAGCTATCAATTCAAGATCTCATATCATATGGCGGCAGACATTTCAGAACTTAACAGCATTGTGACGCAAATACAAAGCTTGCAGAACTATCTATAACTCGCTGTGCGAGTAAATTAATGCCATACGAAAACCAGGGTGGATTTGCCCAAAATCAAGTCACACAGATCCATGAGACACAAATTATTAAGTCAAACAACTAGGCCAACGGCAAACTGACTACAGAAGGTTTCGGTATCACCATCCATAATTTCCCACTTCTTTCTTTAAACTCAACTCTAATTCCAGTTCACTCAGAAACTAGATCCGGCGTTGCTTGCGGAGTCGGCATCCATTATGCGGAAGTTGGGTCACATCGTGGATGTACATGATAGGAGATCGATCTCTCACTCTGTCGCCTCGGAAACCTTCTCTGAAGCTCAAGATCACTTTCTTCTTCTTCTTGAACAAAGAAACCCCTTTCACTTTCATGACAACAGAGGTTAAACCCATCTTTCTGGCGGATCGTCCGACATGTTCTGCGACTGCTTCAGAAGCATACCGAGAGAGACGGGATCGATCTTTCCTGTCCTCCAAACAACCAGCTGAGGCCCCTGTCTTTTTATTCCCACTAGAGTCTGTCACGGTCACAAAGGTCTTTTTTCTCTTCAGCAAGACATGGACAAAATCTCTCTTCTTCGTAGAATATTGTTCATGGCCCTTAGTTAAGAAATGAGGAGAGCTGTATGGGAAGCGCTCCCTTGAGCTGATTGGGTTCTCTCCACTTGCTGTCCTGGACCTTTATGTCAAAGCCAGAATTAAGTCGAAATGAGTGATCAACAAATACTGGAATAGACACATATATATGTGTACATTCAATTAAAATTACATTGGTCTACTTACATCGTCGCACCATTATCTGTGTTGTTGGAGTTGATCTGTGCGTTAGCACGAATATCTTGACGCACAAAATTAAAACTGTTAAAATTCTGACGCGGATCCATATCTGCAACAGTTCCAGACCCAGAAGGTGGGAAAGGCTGGATAAACAAATTTAATTCTGTTAAAATTCTGATAAGCAGTGATTGATGAAATGTGATTTCAGCAATCTACAGTTTACAAGGTATAATGTCAATGTTCCACATGGGGAACGAAAAATGAGGTAAGAGCATGTGGCTAAAACAAGGAACACAGAAATATACAAACAGTGGAAACATTTTTTTTTTCATTCTTTAGAATGTAAAGAAAAGAAAGCTACACACTTTTAAAATTAAGAACTCATGTGAAAACATGTTGCATGCTTGCTGATATTATCATCTCAATTTCAAGCTCCAATGCATCAGCTGTTAATTACTTCTCATGGTACGATCAGGATAATTGTCAGCACTTTTGTACGTTCAGAGCGGAGAAACCTACAACTATATGATACTATGCAAGGGATGGATCATTAATCAATACCATCACCAACAGCCATAGCATCAAGAAAATTGACCACAAGTGGCAGACAAATTTAAGTTGTTGCGAATAGAATGGAACCATTTTTTTTTCATAAAACATACGCCAAAGAAAAATCCCTAACTCATAAAAAAGTCCAAGATTGACAAACTTCATTTTGAAAATTATGAAATTACAACAGTACAGTGATGCACTCACTCCGGTAGGATATACTTAACACTTTGGACATCTCTGATCTCTCTCCTCTCTTACTTAAAAAGTATGTACTGTGCCCATGCTCCGACCATTTTACACTCTGGCAACCCACTTGGTCGGACGCCTTCCCACCCAGTCACCCACTTCCCACTACTCTGCACGGCCTCTGCTCCCCCAAAACCCCACGGCTCTTCTGCTCCTCCCATCCAGCTGCCAAATCCACTGCACTCTTTCACTCCCACCATCAAATCCCTGGAGGCTGTTCAGCATTCCTACCGTTCCTGCTCCCACGTGCCGAATACCCTAAGAGATGCTCTTCGGATTAACTTCCCCGTTCCTCTGTCACCAATCTCCTCTTTGGTCTCCCCTGTTCCTCCACCACCACTCTACTCTTTGACCTCCCCATTCCTAAGTTACCGCTCTCTTCTCTGGTTTCCTCTTGCAAATCGATCCCAACCGGCAACGCTATGAGAAAGAAATGGGGGAGAGTTAGGAGGAATGGAGACGCCATCCCACTACTCTTTGGCCATCCCCTGTTCCTCCACCACCACTCTACCCCATCGGCCACGTGCGACGTTGTAGACGCCAGTGTTGGGTCCAGGAGGCAGGCACAGGAACCTGCATTGGATGAGTGAAGGGACAGGGAGTGAAGGCGGCTCAGGACAAAGAGCGCCTACACCTGCAAGCAAGGTGAAGATGCCAATCCATGAGGTAGAAGAGCACTGATCAGAGTGGTGCTTGTCATTTTGAATGGCCTTGAATATTTCTGTGTTCATATTTGGCGAAGCTAGGTTAGATCATCTTGCACATTTTTTATGAACAATTTCGTTCCTGGGCTTCACACAAAGATCTAGGTGCTATCTCAAGTAGTCAAGTGTGATGATTCAGATGCTCATGAACTTGTGGCTGGTTCTTCTAGATTGGATCCTGTGAGAATTTTTAATGTGCCCTTACTGGATCACGGTCATTGTGGATAATGGCCATCTTCGAAACACCAAAGTTATTGTATGAACAACAATTTTATTGTCTCATAAATATCTTACAGCAAAAAGGGTGGCCCCTGACCCTTGTTTAACCACAGGTATGTAACTATTTTCTTTTCACGGTTTTTCATTTGTACACTATGTAAGACTAACCTGATTCCTTTTGCATTGTCATGGGACGAATCCTCTATGTAGGATATGTCTCAAATAAGCTCTCTCACCTTTCATATTTTGGTGACATGTGGATTGTCAACTGAAAACGTTCTATGATAGGTTTTTTCTAGAAATTGCTAAGAGTTCTATGGAAACTAGGTATTTTCTGAATGAAGTACACTCTACTTTTTTTTTCTCTGCAATAACCAATAATACTGGCCTTCCGTTATCTATCTGGTGTTGACTGCTAAGAACAATATCTTTGGTGTACGGTACAATGAGGGTATTTATCAACTAGATAATAATACGCTAATAATACATATTCTGTTAATCACAAAACCAGAGTTGTTATGCATGGTTTTTGGGTAACAATAGCAGGCTGCAGTTCTTTGTTATCCGTACGAATCAAAAAGATCATATAGTGCACTGCACACAGCGTGCCCTCAAAACATGCTAGAGAATAAAATAGCATCTGTATAAGGTCTTAAAGGTCTGATACGATGATATAAACATGACACGACCCCATTCGCCTAGGGCTAGATGCATGGTCTCCTAGATTAACCTAATAGATCGAGAATGGAATCAATAAAGGGAGTTGGGATGAGCTAGAGATACCCTGTTGTGTCCGAATGCATCGGAGGCGAAGGAACGTGGGAGGAGCTGCCCATGGAGAAGCCTTCGCGAAAAGGGATCCTCAGCGGCACGGCAGAAGCCCGCCCCGAGCGAGGCAGCTCGGCGGAGGGCAAGGCGGGCGGATGAGAACATGGCCATCTTCCTCAGTCTCGTACTTCAGACCCTAGAAGAAGAATAGAATTAGAATTAAGGTAGCACGCATCAAATTGCCAGATGGCGTGAGGTTGGGTTAGAGTTTGGGAACTCGGCTTTGCACAGCAGACGGGGAAGAGAAAGGGGGTGGGAATACCTGGTCGGCGCTCTTCGCCGGCGAAGGCCTAGGCACCTGGCGTAGGGCGGCGGCGGCTGTAGTCCAACTGGGACCCGATCTGTGAAGAGGGAGGCTCGATCTGGACTGAGGCACTGATGGCGGTGAGCAAGGAGGCGGCGGCGTGGTGTGGACGAGAGGAGGGACCCCGACGGAACGAGGGAGGTGGTCGACGGTTGGGCCTAGAGAGCCCAAACAGAACGAAAGTTGGGTTATGTGTGGGCCCAGTGGGCTGTGTATTGAATCCGCTGAGCCTAGGTGGAAGCTGGACGTTTCTGGTCTTTTAGGCTTTCCCCTTCCTATTGGAAACTACTACCTCCGTCCCTAAATAAGTGTCGTCGTTCCCCTTCCTATTTGAAACTACTACCTCCGTCCCTAAATAAGTGTCGTCGTTGGTGTTCGTGCCACAAATTTGACTTAATTTATAGAAAATACGTGTAACATTTGTATCTCTAAATAAATTTATTAAAAAATTAGATTCAAAGATCTTTCTAACGATACTAACTATGTAGTATAAATATTAATAGTTTTTTGAAAACCACAAACGACAGTTATTTAGGGACGGATGGAGTAAGCTGAACCTTTTTTTTCCAGTCAATTCAGTTCCCAAGCTCATAGTCCAGAGTCTGTGATTGGCTAAATAATTTGATGACATCGTATACTGAGTGTGTGATATTTAAAAGACTTGATCAAATTAACCTATCAAAACACAAAAATATAGAAAGGGTAGACCGAAATATCAGTGAATATAATTGTTATGTGATACATAGATGGTTAGGTCGAAAAATCAGTGAATTTTTGTATATGTATGTAACGGTTCGCCCTACCTCAAATTTTCAGCTGGATCCGCCATCTTTTCTAAAGTACATAGAAGTATAGGTTAACTAAGTTCAAATTTAACTTTATTAAAATGTCTCGATAGACAAAGAAAATTGATAAAATACAAACGGTGAATTAATGCAATTATTATTTTACAAAAAAATGAGAATACTTTGTGGCATTTGATAGAAAAAATACGCTCTCTTGCTCTCAATATATGAGAGTTTATGCTTTTGTGCATTTTATTAAAGTATCTTGAAGAATTAAATATATCGGATATACTCCCTCCATCCAAAAAATAAGTGTTGTTCTTGCTTTCCAAGAAGTCAAATGCTTTTAGTTTATATATATATATATATATATAAAGTATTAATATGTATAGTATATAATTAGTATAATTAGATAGACCATTCAATCTATTTCCATTATGAGCTTATGTGATGAAGAAAAAATGTTGCTAATAATTTATACAAAACTAGTCAAAGTTGGAAAAATTTTGTCCGACAAAAATACCATACCGATATTTATTTTGGAACAAATGGAGCACATAGCTATTGCCTTTACTTAACTTTCGAAATATTCGTGACCAACATTATCTAGAAGTGGCTTTGTTCAGTATATTTAATGCATATTTATTTGTGTTGCAAAGAAAATATAAAAAACAAACACTCCCTCAGTTTTTTTAAATGTCACATTTGCTTTGTCCTAAATCAAATATTGTAATTTTTAACCATTTTTTGAAAAACAATTACCCTTACAATTTCACAATGTATGAATTATATATTATGATAGCATTTGTCATAGTGAATCTCAAAATATAAATCTTACGATATGAATATATATATTTTTTTAAAAAAAACAATGGTAAAAAATTATAATGTTTAACTTAGGACAAAATAATTATGACATTTAAAAAAAACGAAGGGAGTACTACTATCGAGCAATATCTGTCCATGTCGAATCAGACCGGCCAGATCGTTATGCTGAGGGCCTGTGGGCAAACTGTCAAACCGAAGAAGAGGCGGCCAGAACCGAAGACGCATGATGTTGGCAGAGTCTGGCTCCGGCACTTACTGATACGTTACGAGTGACGATTGGCGTGGTGGTGCCCCCAGTTCAGTTCTGAAGCGGACAAAACTGCACTGAACTACTGATGCACATTTGTTTCCTTGAGCAAGCACCGTTACCTGAACGTCTTGTACTGATGCACATGGTTTGTCCGACGAGTATGGCGGGCCTGCTCCGTCCCTCCAATGCGCTTTCACCGTTACCTGAACGAGCTCGTGAGCAAGCACCGAAAGTAGCGTTCTACTCTAGGAGTACATCTATCCCCATGCACGCAAAGATGCATGTGATCCACTACAACAAATGATGGGCTGATGGGTGATGCCCCTGCTGCCTGAAGCTTCAGTCAAGTGCTCGTGCTTCCTGTTGGGGCTGGGCGCTCTGCAGTTTCACCACGCGTGCTGTGGCGTGCGTCCTTGCTCCAGCAGCTTCTCTGCTCCCGGTCAAAGCTGCCTGCAGCGTGCGCCGTCCACTGGGATCTTGATCGAACCGGAGCACATTCAACTCTTGTACGAGCATACTTACAGTACTGTACCGGTTCCTTTCTACGGCAGGCAGACACCAACGTACTACTCTCCAGAACCCAAGGGAGGGTTTTGCGTGCCTTGTCATTTTGTACTCCAGGTTACTGTGATTATTCCGTTGCTGAAAGAGAGGGAAGCTGCCATGGTTCAGCCTCACTGGTCACTGCAACTCTGCAAATGCAGCAGTCCTACTGTATACGAGTGCTATTATCTGGCAGTACTCAACTGTAGTAGTATCAGTAGATGACTTGAATACAGTAGGCCTGCCATGGCGATCGAGGAAGCAAAGCCACGGAACAGAGAGCCCCTCGGTAGCCTCGTATAAAACCAGAGGTCGTGTCTCCGTGTCAGACTTGCTATCATCTCGTCCTCGGGTAAGTTTGGTACTCTGCTCTGGTTCCAGCTTATCTTATCTGGTGATATCGTGGAGCAACTTTCTTTGAATTCGGGCACTTCCTCTCGAGGAACGTTTGATAATATAGAAACTTCTTATCGTAGATAAAATAAAAATAATAAAACAATCGTAGAGCATATTTTATACAGCTCAGTTTTTTTTAGTAAATTATCATCCCGTCATAACGCAGGACGTGAGTATATTTGTTAGTAGAAATAAAGCTCGTATTTACTTTCTTGTATCTACTCCGTAGATGCTAGTGCCAGTGTCTACGCGTAAACTATCAACAGGCAGCCACGTCAACATGACGAGAACAATCCAAGCATTCTTCCTTCTTCCACATGTACAACTTTTATGTGATTCCCCTAAAAAAAACTTTCATGTGATGAGAACAATCTATACATTCTTCTTTCTTGTGTATATTTACAAGTTTCATGTAATGAGAACGGTCGAAGCTTTGCTTCCATATTAGAACTTTCTCAAACCATGCACGTTTTGAATGTAAGATTTTTTTTATTCTATTATTTTGGTATGAAATCGTGATCCCTCGTTCCTCTTTCTATATCGTGTCTATCAATTCCTCACTCTTATCGTGATCCCTTGTTCCTCGCTCTTATCTTTTCCACTTTGAGTTTAGAGTTGCAAATCTTTCTTGGAGCGGCACCACTCATGCCATGGCTTGGCACCCAAGCCTGTTCGTGTCGTGACGCACACGCAGTATTGTGTCTCACCTTTCATCTTTCCTAACTCACAACATATATATACAATAGCCACCTCCTGACATTTTCCCATGTACGACATTAATCTTTTTATTGTAGTAACATCTATTATGAGTTTTAGAATTTATTTAATTTAAAATTGAATTAAGTCCAATTAAATCAAATAAATATAACTACCTTATTATTATTGGTATATGAGCACCACACAATAAATTGTATAGCCTTTTATAACTTCTGTGTATATTTGTTAGTAAAAATAGGTTCTGTGTTGGGTATGCATGTCTGCATGCTAATGACAAATTGACAATCATGTCTACGCATGAATTATTAGGTCTTATTTAGATGCACATATATTTACCTAAAACCACATGTAATAGAGTGTATTGAAGTGTAACTTAATTTAAATACACTCCAACATGGACATCTAAACAAGGTCTTAAATGGCAGTGGTATGAAGCCACACCAACATGACGCCAATAGTCTAAGCATTTTTCCTTCTTTGATACGTAGAACTTCCTCAGACCATATTTGAAATGTGATATTTTTTATATTGTATGGTTTAATTATGAAAACGGACATAGCATTGCAAAAATCACTACACAATTATTGCAAAATTCATGAGCTTCAAATGTTTTTTTTGAGAGAGAAGTAAATGGATTTTTTATGTCGCGGGTCCAACATAACTATGCAGATTGTGCAGTGTTCGAGTACTAGGACTTTGAAAAAACTAAAAAGAAAAAAATGGAATGGGGAAGATTGTTGTAGGGCAGCTTGATGAGATTCGATGGCAATCCAAAAGCAATAAAACGAAGAAGCATGAGACTGTGGCAAGCGGCTCTCTAAAACCCATCAATTTAACTGAATTACGCTTTTCATTCGAGGAAGTAATAAGAGAACGTCAGTAGGAGTACGTCGTCACTGTCTCACTGCACTGTATTTTGTTTGAATCCCAACCAGGCATCCGTAGAGACAGCGATAAAACCGGAAGAAAAAAATATAAAGAAGAAAAAGAAGCGGCGGTAGCAGAGCAGCAGTAGGAAGCAAGGAAACTGGGGGAGACGAACGGCCCCATCTGTTTTCCTAGCTGGCAACAGCAAGAACACCAGGCACCAACTCACACGCCCAACTCCCCTGATCAGCAGCAATCACACACTAAGCATGGCAGGATTACCATCCAATCATCCCTCCGTGCCGTGGCTCCCCTGATTACTTTTTTTTAACCGCCTGCCAAACCATCATCCACCTTGGCATTTGGCACTTTTCTTTTCATTCGACCTCCATTTTTTTATATAATTTATATTTATTTAAACTGGAGAGCCAGCAGCAGATTGTGGTACTAGAAAGAGAGCTGAGAGATGGAGCAGGTGAGACGCCGACGCAAACCCCTTGCTCAAGGCGAAAAACGGAAATGCAGAACAGGACAAACAGCGGCGGCGAAAAGATCAAATGAAGCAGGCTCAGCTGTACTGCATAAGTGTATTTCAAAATTTGAACTGTCTAGTGGTGGATTAGTAGTACATACAGTGGTGCAGTTAGGAAACGGACGAACTAAAAAGAAAAAAGAAAAAGAAACCCATATCCTCTGCAACAAAGAATTCACAGCCTCCCTCTCTCTCCCTCCCTCCTGCAATGCTTACCTCTGCCTAAGCTAACAAGAAGCCTTGCTTTCCTTTTCTCCCTGATGAATCGTCTCTCTCGTCTCTGTGTCACTCACTGTGCCCTTCGCCGGACCCCACCGGTCAGCGGCAGGAGGGCGCCGCCGGGACCATGCAAAATCGGCGGCCTAAACCCTCGGCTCGAATCCAAAAGCCCCCCTCCCTCGCACCCTTTTTGCGCCGTAAACTCCACCCGGAAAATGACAGCAGCAGCAGCAGCAGCCAGCAGGACTGCAGGACGGACCGACCTCGCTCACCCCACCACGTCGCAGCATCGCACCCTTGGCTCCTCCATCTCAGCGCCAGCGCCATTGATGATGATGCTGTCGCCGTGCAGCTCCATCAGGAAGCTCCGGATGGCGGCGAGGCCGGGCCCGCGCACGTCGCGCTCCCAGCACGCGGACTCGGCGTCGGGGCCCGCGCCACGGAGGCGTGCGCGGACGGTGGCGGACGCGTCGAGCCGTTGGATGGGCCAGCCCCAGGCGTCGGCCATGCGGCGGATCTTCGACACCTGCGCGGCCGCCAGGTCCCGCGTGTTGGCCTTGATGTCGTCGATCGCGGCGCGGAAGCTGGTGCGGCCGGAGAAGTAGGCGCCTAGCTCGGGGACGCCGATGGCTTTGCCCAGCCCGGCGGCGTGCGCGGCGCGCTCCGTGGCCGTTGTCGTGGCGAAGTACTCCCGGAGCTCCTCCACCATGCCGCCGCCCACCATGTCGTCCACGCGCCGGTCTAGGTACTCCGCGAGGACCGCGTCGTCGACGTGGACCCAGAGGAGGCAGCACGGAGAGCGGAGCGCGGGCCGGTAGTGGTGGGCGCCCCGTGACGACGACCACGGCGAGAAGGGGTCCGGGTCGGTGGAGGAGGCGGAGTCGAAGCGGTCGGCGAGGAGGGCGTGGATGAGGGAGTTGGACCCGCCGGCCACGACGGGGACTCGGCCCCCCGCGGCGACCGAGGCCGCCGTGGCGGCAGCGAGGGAGCGGAACGTTGAGGGCGGGAGCTCGCCGGCGTCGGGGCGGATGGCGCCCAGGAGGTGGTGCGGGACGCCGCGGCGGTCCGCTGGGGCCACCTTGTTGGTGGTGATGTCGAGGCCGGCGTAGAGCTGGATCTTATCCGCGTTCACCACCTCCCCGCCGACCGCCTCCGCCGCGTCGATGGACAGCTTCGTCTTCCCGGTGCCCGTGGCGCCCACGATCACCACCATCCCGGTGCCCTTGCCCCTGGCGGCGGGCGCCGACGACGAGCAGGAGGAGGACGAGGATCCCCTGCTGCGGCACGCGCGCTGGTGGTGCTGGTGCTCCTCCTCTGGCGGCGGCGGCGGGTCCGCTAAGGTCCGGTGCAATGGCCTCCTCCCTCCCGCGACGGCGACGGCGGCGGCGGCCATGGGAGGAGCGCGCACGAGCGTAGTGATCCTATTGGCGAGGAGGGTGGTCATGTAGCTAGTGCCCCGATCCGAATCAGCCGCCCTATGACCGCCGTGTGTTTGTGATTGATTGGGTTTTTTGTTGTTGTTGTTTGTTTGTTTGTCTCTTGCGAAGGAGATACACGCCAGCGCCTGCTGCTGCCGCCTTGTTGGGATTTATGCGGCGGGGACGACGGGGCTGGCAACGGCTGCCACGCCAGATCGCCCTTCTCTTCTTCCAGCTCTTCAGTTGCTGCGCGCCTGTTTTGAGTTTTGGCGTGGGGTTTTCCCCCGTATTTCTGCCGCCGAAAATCCCAATCCCTCCCTATTCGGCAATTCCCTCCTCGGCCGCCGTCGCCTGGCCTGACCTTGCTCGCTGTTGGACGACTGGCGCTGGTCGTGGTGTCTGGCAGGGGCAAACGCGCCGTGCCAGTGCCCTTGCGCTTGTGTGTGTATATATACCGATACCCCATCACCGAGAGAGACAGTGAGAGGAGGGGGGCAGCGCAGGCTTTGTAGGAGTGGCGCTCGACACTCTGAAAGCAATTGTGACGATGCGATGCGGGCCGGGGACCTTAAACAAAAGCGGAAGCTGTACCTGTACGCGGGCGGGGCCATGATGGCGGTCGCGGCCATGCGGGGAGGGACGGCGTCCTGTGCCACTGCCGGGTGACCGGGCCTACCACCGGCTTGCAGTGCAGCGCCGGCCGGCAGCTTCCCCTGCCTCTGCCGCGGGCTGTCCGTGCAGCGAGGAGGTGATGCCAACAAAACAAAACCAGGGGGGCGACCGCCGGACAGAGGCGTGGTTATAATAAGCGTCGCATGTCGCCCCGCGGGCGGCGACAACATTCGGAGCTGAACAAGGCCACTTGACAAGCCAAGGCACACAGACGGACACCACCTGGGGTTGGGGTTGGGGTTGGGGCCGGGCCACTGGCTGCTGAGATGAGATGGTGGCGCCCGTTCCCGTTCCCGTTCCCGTTCCCGTTGTGTCGGGTCCGCTTCCGCCTCCTCACAATACTGTACACAGTACTAGTAGTAGTAGTACATCTTTTGTTGGATCCCGGTCCCGGCTCGCCTTTCCGGCCGGGGTCCAGAGGGCTCCGGCGCACTGGCTGCCCCGTACGACACGACAGGTTTCGTTTCGTCCGTCTCGGTCTCCCTTTTGCCTTTTTCTCCCTTCCCTTGCGTCCCGCCGGCCTTTTGGGCCTGCCTCCGGGTCCGGGTCCGGGTCCGCCCCCCATCCCGGCCGCGGCGCGCGACGCGACGCGACGTGACGGACGGTTTAGTTCGTTTTTTTACTACTACTACTATATACGTACTCCGGTCGTGGTCTCGATGGCTCAACCGCGCGTGTGAGGAAGAATTTTGTTGACTGACCGACCCCATCCATGGTCATGGCTGGGGATGATGCGGCCATGCCTGTCGTTCCCTGGCCGGTGGGTGGTGATCCAGCAGCGTACAGTACGTAGCGGCTCGGCTTGGTCTGTGTCTCTGGTTCCATCGGTTCCAAAGTCAGCCGACCAACCGGCCAAGGTTTGTAGTACCAGAATGGATGGATGGATGGGGACGAACACGACTCGACGACGGCACTACTGGCCTACTGCACCCAGTCACAGAAGAAGAAGAATGTGCGGACAGTAAAAAAGAGGAATGGCAGGCCTTGCTGTAAAAATCTGGTCCCGCCGCTGCACAGAAAAGAGCAGCAACGGGGAGAAAAGGTTCACCGTTCGTACACCTGTGGAAACGGCGCGGGGGTCGGGGGCCTACTTGTCTGACGGCCGCTGCACGCGCCTGGCGCACGAAGGAGTGCGTGCAGTCCCGTGCAGGGCAAATTTGCGGGCAAAAAGCGGAGGGGCCGATAAGAGAAGGCCAAAGGCTCCAGAGTCCAGAGCATGCAATGCGGCTTCGGCTTCCACACCAAACCGAAGCTACGCCTGCCTCTGCCTGGTCGAGGAGATGGGGGCCCACACAGGGCCTTGGCATCCACGCCACTCGCTCTCCATCACAGGGCTAGGACACTACGTCAAAAACCATTTGGTGAAACCGCCCTACGGTGGTCTCCCGTAGGTCTCCAGAAGTTCCAAACTAACCGGCAACCAATCGCTCTTACAAATATCTCAGTAAGGGCGGTTGGTATTATCAACCGCCCCAACAAATTGTAAGGGCGGTTGGTAAACTAAGGTATTTGTAAGGGCGGTGGATCACCAGCACCAGCCCCCTTACTGATGCATTTGTAAGGGCGGTTGAAAACATCAAACCGCCCTACAAATGATGGCTATAAAGCGCAGACGGCTATCTTTTTTTCTTCTCGGACCACTCACTCCAACTTGTAAAAAAAGGTTTGGAGGCCTGGGCTCCTCCCAACAAAATTCTATACTAAGGGGGGGGGGGGGGGGGGTTTTTTTCTGAATTCCTTTGGTGAGAAGCTTCTAGAAGGTAAGAAAATGCTATCCCAACCTTTAATTAAAGTTTTAATGGTTGGTTAGTGAGCAAATTAGATCCTTGTTTTCTCTCTCATCCACGGTGCTTGAGCTTTGTGTGTGGGGCAATTAGAGCTTAGTTTTCAAGCTAGTGGTCTAGATTACTTAGAGAAATGAGCTCACACCCTTTATTAGTTGCTCTTACATGATTTTTATGAAGATTACTACCTAGTTTCATGTATGGAGAAGTTTGATCTCTATTTCTAGATCTAGGGTTTTTTTATTTTGTAATTTATATTTTACGAAATGATAATTTCTAATTGTTTAGTGGGTAAAATAATAATTGTTCTCTTTGAAATCATATACTTTTTAGCATTTAATAATTATATTCTATTTATAAATATTCAGTATTAGCATGCAATTAATTAATTATACTCTACCATGCCTTGTTATTGAGTAATTAAATTAGTTCTTTGCTTTCTCTATCTTCTATGGTGCTTGATCTTTGTATATAGAGCTAATAAGTACACCCTAGTTTTATTTTTCAAGAATTTGGAATGGAGTATATAGAAATTACTTTCAAGTAGTTACTTATTGATATGATTTGTTTCATGTATTTTTTCTTTTATTGCTTTGTTTTCAAAGATGGATTACAAGAATAGTTGGATGTATGGTTGGTCAAGGGTAGATGAAGGTTTCCATGAAGAGGTGGACAAATTTATTGAAGTCGCACAGAAGCATGCATCAATGTTGACATATAACAAGGATACAATTATTTGTCCGTGTAAAGATTGCAAGAACCTTATGGCATTTGCAGTGTTGTACCATCAAATCACACTCGTCGGTTATGCGAGGGTGTGGGTTTTGTTACGCGACCATCTGGTATGCATCATGGTGAACCCATGCCTGTTGTGATGGCACTGTGATCCTAGAAGAAGACGCCGTAAATCCCTAGGTTACTTGCACCACAAACGAGTTGATGAAGAAATGGGGGCTATGCTTATGGCAATGAACAGAGGGTCACTGTGCAATGAAAAGGTGTTGCTGAAATTGGTGCCGCTGCCGATGATGAACAGATTCACGTGAAGGGAATGAAGCGATGGGGACTATTTTGGAGGCTTGTTCGCGCCTTGGACAGAAAGTTTACTCTCAGAAGAAAGGTCTAGATAATAGAGAGAGTAGAAAATGGGGTTGTCCAAGGAGACTGTGTTAGAGTGTGACAGGTGGTTCGTCCCCACACCTGGACATCAATGGAACACTGCTCCGTTTCTGTGCTTGAGTTCCATCTAAGGCTACATGTAAACGGCGTAGACTTGTATTATCAATGAGCTATTACGGTATCTATCATGGGTGCTGCCACAGCACAAACTTGGTTCTGACCAACACAACCCTGCAAGAGGTATAAATCCATTGACAATGAAACGTTGAAAAAAAGTTGATGCATTGCCCGAACAATGTATCTCTTTTTTTGGTGAGAAGCTTCTAGAAGTGTAAGAAAATGCTATTCCCAACCCTTTAATTAAAGTTTTAATGGTTGGTTAGTGAGCAAATTAGATCCTTGTTTTCTCTCTCATCCACGGTGCTTGAGCTTTGTGTGTGGGGCAATTAGAGCTTAGTTTTCAAGCTAGTGGTCTAGATTACTTAGAGAAATGAGCTCACACCCTTTATTAGTTGCTCTTACATGATTTTTATGAAGATTACTACCTAGTTTCATGTATGGAGAAGTTTGATCTCTATTTCTAGATCTAGGGTTTTTTTATTTTGTAATTTATATTTTACGAAATGATAATTTCTAATTGTTTAGTGGGTAAAATAATAATTGTTCTCTTTGAAATCATATACTTTTTAGCATTTAATAATTATATTCTATTTATAAATATTCAGTATTAGCATGCAATTAATTAATTATACTCTACCATGCCTTGTTATGAGTAATTAAATTAGTTCTTTGCTTTCTCTATCTTCTATGGTGCTTGATCTTTGTATATAGAGCTAATAAGTACACCCTAGTTTTATTTTTCAAGAATTTGGAATGGAGTATATAGAAATTACTTTCAAGTAGTTACTTATTGATATGATTTGTTTCATGTATTTTTTCTTTTATTGCTTTGTTTTCAAAGATGGATTACAAGAATAGTTGGATGTATGGTTGGTCAAGGGTAGATGAAGGTTTCCATGAAGAGGTGGACAAATTTATTGAAGTCACACAGAAGCATGCATCAATGTTGACATATAACAAGGATACAGTTATTTGTCCGTGTAAAGATTGCAAGAACCTTATGGCATTTGCAGATTTGGGTACCATCAAATCACATCTGATTATGCGAGGGTTTGTTCCGGATTACACAGTGTGGATTCATCATGGTGAAACAATGCCTGTTGATGATGGCAACATTGATCTAGAAGAAGACGCCGAAACCCTAAGGTACTTGCACCCACAAACGAGCTTGATGAAGAAATGGTGGGCTATGTCTATGGCAATGAACAAGGTGGTCACTGTGGCAATGAACAAGGTGTTGATGATGTTGGTGGTGCCGCCGCTGATGACAGATCACGTGAGGAGAATGAAGCTGATGGTGACTATTTGGAGGATATGATTCGCGCCATTGGACTAGAAATTTAACTTCAGAAGAAAGGTCTAGATAATCTAGAGAGAGTGAAAATGGGGTCCAAGGAGACTGTGTATAGTGTTGACAAGGGTTGTCCGACACACTGGACACTGCTCCGTTTTGTGCTTGAGCTACTCATCTTGAAGGCTAAGTACGGCTGGTCTGACTGTAGTTTCAATGATCTATTGCGTCTCCTATCATGGGTGCTGCCACAGCCAAACTTGGTTCCTGCCAACACATACCATGCGAAGAAGGTTATAAATCCATTGACAATGGACGTTGAAAAAAATAGATGCATGCCCGAACCAATGTATCCTTTTTTGGTGAGAAGCTTCTAGAATGTAAGAAAATGCTATTCCAACCCTTTAATTAAAGTTTTAATGGTTGGTTAGTGAGCAAATTAGATCCTTGTTTTCTCTCTCATCCACGGTGCTTGAGCTTTGTGTGTGGGGCAATTAGAGCTTAGTTTTCAAGCTAGTGGTCTAGATTACTTAGAGAAATGAGCTCACACCCTTTATTAGTTGCTCTTTACATGATTTTTATGAAGATTACTACCTAGTTTCATGTATGGAGAAGTTTGATCTCTATTTCTAGATCTAGGGTTTTTTATTTTGTAATTTATATTTTACGAAATGATAATTTCTAATTGTTTAGTGGGTAAAATAATAATTGTTCTCTTTGAAATCATATACTTTTTAGCATTTAATAATTATATCTATTTATAAATATTCAGTATTAGCATGCAATTAATTAATTATACTCTACCATGCCTTGTTAGTGAGTAATTAAATTAGTTCTTTGCTTTCTCTATCTTCTATGGTGCTTGATCTTTGTATATAGAGCTAATAAGTACACCCTAGTTTTATTTTTCAAGAATTTGGAATGGAGTATATAGAAATTACTTTCAAGTAGTTACTTATTGATATGATTTGTTTCATGTATTTTTTCTTTTATTGCTTTGTTTTCAAAGATGGATTACAAGAATAGTTGGATGTATGGTTGGTCAAGGGTAGATGAAGGTTTCCATGAAGAGGTGGACAAATTTATTGAAGTCACACAGAAGCATGCATCAATGTTGACATATAACAAGGATACAGTTATTTGTCCGTGTAAAGATTGCAAGAACCTTATGGCATTTGCAGATTTGGGTACCATCAAATCACATCTGATTATGCGAGGGTTTGTTCCGGATTACACAGTGTGGATTCATCATGGTGAAACAATGCCTGTTGATGATGGCAACATTGATCTAGAAGAAGACGCCGAAACCCTAAGGTACTTGCACCCACAAACGAGCTTGATGAAGAAATGGTGGGCTATGTCTATGGCAATGAACAAGGTGGTCACTGTGGCAATGAACAAGGTGTTGATGATGTTGGTGGTGCCGCCGCTGATGACAGATCACGTGAGGAGAATGAAGCTGATGGTGACTATTTGGAGGATATGATTCGCGCCATTGGACTAGAAATTTAACTTCAGAAGAAAGGTCTAGATAATCTAGAGAGAGTGAAAATGGGGTCCAAGGAGACTGTGTATAGTGTTGACAAGGGTTGTCCCGACACACTGGACACTGCTCCGTTTTGTGCTTGAGCTACTCATCTTGAAGGCTAAGTACGGCTGGTCTGACTGTAGTTTCAATGATCTATTGCGTCTCCTATCATGGGTGCTGCCACAGCCAAACTTGGTTCCTGCCAACACATACCATGCGAAGAAGGTTATAAATCCATTGACAATGGACGTTGAAAAAATAGATGCATGCCCGAACCAATGTATCCTTTTTTGGTGAGAAGCTTCTAGAATGTAAGAAAATGCTATTCCAACCCTTTAATTAAAGTTTTAATGGTTGGTTAGTGAGCAAATTAGATCCTTGTTTTCTCTCTCATCCACGGTGCTTGAGCTTTGTGTGTGGGGCAATTAGAGCTTAGTTTTCAAGCTAGTGGTCTAGATTACTTAGAGAAATGAGCTCACACCCTTTATTAGTTGCTCTTACATGATTTTTATGAAGATTACTACCTAGTTTCATGTATGGAGAAGTTTGATCTCTATTTCTAGATCTAGGGTTTTTTATTTTGTAATTTATATTTTACGAAATGATAATTTCTAATTGTTTAGTGGGTAAAATAATAATTGTTCTCTTTGAAATCATATACTTTTTAGCATTTAATAATTATATTCTATTTATAAATATTCAGTATTAGCATGCAATTAATTAATTATACTCTACCATGCCTTGTTAGTGAGTAATTAAATTAGTTCTTTGCTTTCTCTATCTTCTATGGTGCTTGATCTTTGTATATAGAGCTAATAAGTACACCCTAGTTTTATTTTTCAAGAATTTGGAATGGAGTATATAGAAATTACTTTCAAGTAGTTACTTATTGATATGATTTGTTTCATGTATTTTTTCTTTTATTGCTTTGTTTTCAAAGATGGATTACAAGAATAGTTGGATGTATGGTTGGTCAAGGGTAGATGAAGGTTTCCATGAAGAGGTGGACAAATTTATTGAAGTCACACAGAAGCATGCATCAATGTTGACATATAACAAGGATACAGTTATTTGTCCGTGTAAAGATTGCAAGAACCTTATGGCATTTGCAGATTTGGGTACCATCAAATCACATCTGATTATGCGAGGGTTTGTTCCGGATTACACAGTGTGGATTCATCATGGTGAAACAATGCCTGTTGATGATGGCAACATTGATCTAGAAGAAGACGCCGAAACCCTAAGGTACTTGCACCCACAAACGAGCTTGATGAAGAAATGGTGGGCTATGTCTATGGCAATGAACAAGGTGGTCACTGTGGCAATGAACAAGGTGTTGATGATGTTGGTGGTGCCGCCGCTGATGACAGATCACGTGAGGAGAATGAAGCTGATGGTGACTATTTGGAGGATATGATTCGCGCCATTGGACTAGAAATTTAACTTCAGAAGAAAGGTCTAGATAATCTAGAGAGAGTGAAAATGGGGTCCAAGGAGACTGTGTATAGTGTTGACAAGGGTTGTCCGACACACTGGACACTGCTCCGTTTTGTGCTTGAGCTACTCATCTTGAAGGCTAAGTACGGCTGGTCTGACTGTAGTTTCAATGATCTATTGCGTCTCCTATCATGGGTGCTGCCACAGCCAAACTTGGTTCCTGCCAACACATACCATGCGAAGAAGGTTATAAATCCATTGACAATGGACGTTGAAAAAATAGATGCATGCCCGAACCAATGTATCCTTTTTTGGTGAGAAGCTTCTAGAATGTAAGAAAATGCTATTCCAACCCTTTAATTAAAGTTTTAATGGTTGGTTAGTGAGCAAATTAGATCCTTGTTTTCTCTCTCATCCACGGTGCTTGAGCTTTGTGTGTGGGGCAATTAGAGCTTAGTTTTCAAGCTAGTGGTCTAGATTACTTAGAGAAATGAGCTCACAACCCTTTATTAGTTGCTCTTACATGATTTTTATGAAGATTACTACCTAGTTTCATGTATGGAGAAGTTTGATCTCTATTTCTAGATCTAGGGTTTTTTATTTTGTAATTTATATTTTACGAAATGATAATTTCTAATTGTTTAGTGGGTAAAATAATAATTGTTCTCTTTGAAATCATATACTTTTTAGCATTTAATAATTATATTCTATTTATAAATATTCAGTATTAGCATGCAATTAATTAATTATACTCTACCATGCCTTGTTAGTGAGTAATTAAATTAGTTCTTTGCTTTCTCTATCTTCTATGGTGCTTGATCTTTGTATATAGAGCTAATAAGTACACCCTAGTTTTATTTTTCAAGAATTTGGAATGGAGTATATAGAAATTACTTTCAAGTAGTTACTTATTGATATGATTTGTTTCATGTATTTTTTCTTTTATTGCTTTGTTTTCAAAGATGGATTACAAGAATAGTTGGATGTATGGTTGGTCAAGGGTAGATGAAGGTTTCCATGAAGAGGTGACAAATTTATTGAAGTCACACAGAAGCATGCATCAATGTTGACATATAACAAGGATACAGTTATTTGTCCGTGTAAAGATTGCAAGAACCTTATGGCATTTGCAGATTTGGGTACCATCAAATCACATCTGATTATGCGAGGGTTTGTTCCGGATTACACAGTGTGGATTCATCATGGTGAAACAATGCCTGTTGATGATGGCAACATTGATCTAGAAGAAGACGCCGAAACCCTAAGGTACTTGCACCCACAAACGAGCTTGATGAAGAAATGGTGGGCTATGTCTATGGCAATGAACAAGGTGGTCACTGTGGCAATGAACAAGGTGTTGATGATGTTGGTGGTGCCGCCGCTGATGACAGATCACGTGAGGAGAATGAAGCTGATGGTGACTATTTGGAGGATATGATTCGCGCCATTGGACTAGAAATTTAACTTCAGAAGAAAGGTCTAGATAATCTAGAGAGAGTGAAAATGGGGTCCAAGGAGACTGTGTATAGTGTTGACAAGGGTTGTCCGACACACTGGACACTGCTCCGTTTTGTGCTTGAGCTACTCATCTTGAAGGCTAAGTACGGCTGGTCTGACTGTAGTTTCAATGATCTATTGCGTCTCCTATCATGGGTGCTGCCACAGCCAAACTTGGTTCCTGCCAACACATACCATGCGAAGAAGGTTATAAATCCATTGACAATGGACGTTGAAAAAATAGATGCATGCCGAACCAATGTATCCTTTTTTGGTGAGAAGCTTCTAGAATGTAAGAAAATGCTATTCCAACCCTTTAATTAAAGTTTTAATGGTTGGTTAGTGAGCAAATTAGATCCTTGTTTTCTCTCTCATCCACGGTGCTTGAGCTTTGTGTGTGGGGCAATTAGAGCTTAGTTTTCAAGCTAGTGGTCTAGATTACTTAGAGAAATGAGCTCACACCCTTTATTAGTTGCTCTTACATGATTTTTATGAAGATTACTACCTAGTTTCATGTATGGAGAAGTTTGATCTCTATTTCTAGATCTAGGGTTTTTTATTTTGTAATTTATATTTTACGAAATGATAATTTCTAATTGTTTAGTGGGTAAAATAATAATTGTTCTCTTTGAAATCATATACTTTTTAGCATTTAATAATTATATTCTATTTATAAATATTCAGTATTAGCATGCAATTAATTAATTATACTCTACCATGCCTTGTTAGTGAGTAATTAAATTAGTTCTTTGCTTTCTCTATCTTCTATGGTGCTTGATCTTTGTATATAGAGCTAATAAGTACACCCTAGTTTTATTTTTCAAGAATTGAATGGAGTATATAGAAATTACTTTCAAGTAGTTACTATTGATATGATTTGTTTCATGTATTTTTTCTTTTATTGCTTTGTTTTCAAAGATGGATTACAGAATAGTTGGATGTATGGTTGGTCAAGGGTAGATGAAGGTTTCCATGAAGAGGTGGACAAATTTATTGAAGTCACACAGAAGCATGCATCAATGTTGACATATAACAGGATACAGTTATTTGTCCGTGTAAAGATTGCAAGAACCTTATGCATTTGCAGATTTGGGTACCATCAAATCACATCTGATTATGCGAGGGTTTGTTCCGGATTACACAGTGTGGATTCATCATGGTGAAACAATGCCTGTTGATGATGGCAACATTGATCTAGAAGAAGACGCCGAAACCCTAAGGTACTTGCACCCACAAACGAGCTTGATGAAGAAATGGTGGGCTATGTCTATGGCAATGAACAAGGTGGTCACTGTGGCAATGAACAAGGTGTTGATGATGTTGGTGGTGCCGCCGCTGATGACAGATCACGTGAGGAAATGAAGCTGATGGTGACTATTTGGAGGATATGATTCGCGCCATTGGACTAGAAATTTAACTTCAGAAGAAAGTCTAGATAATCTAGAGAGAGTGAAAATGGGGTCCAAGGAGACTGTGTATAGTGTTGACAAGGGTTTCCGACACACTGGACACTGCTCCGTTTTGTGCTTGAGCTACTCATCTTGAAGGCTAAGTACGGCTGGTCTGACTGTATTTCAATGATCTATTGCGTCTCTATCATGGGTGCTGCCACAGCCAAACTTGGTTCCTGCCAACACATCCATGCGAAGAAGGTTATAAATCCTTGACAATGGACGTTGAAAAAATAGATGCATGCCGAACCAAGTATCCTTTTTTGGTGAGAAGCTTCTAGAATGTAAGAAATGCTATTCCAACCCTTTAATTAAAGTTTTAATGGTTGGTTAGTGAGCAAATTAGATCCTTGTTTTCTCTCTCATCCACGGTGCTTGAGCTTTGTGTGTGGGGCAATTAGAGCTTAGTTTTCAAGCTAGTGGTCTAGATTACTTAGAGAAATGAGCTCACAACCCTTTATTAGTTGCTCTTACATGATTTTTATGAAGATTACTACTGTTTCATGTATGGAGAAGTTTGATCTCTATTCTAGATCTAGGGTTTTTTATTTTGTAATTATTTTTACAAATGATAATTTTAATTGTTTAGTGGGTAAAATAATAATTGTTCTCTTTGAAATCATATACTTTTTAGATTTAATAATTATATTCTATTTATAAATATTCAGTATTAGCATGCAATTAATTAATTATACTCTACATGCCTTGTTAGTGAGTAATTAAATTAGTTCTTTGCTTTCTCTATCTTCTATGGTGCTTGATCTTTGTATATAGAGCTATAAGTACACCCTAGTTTTATTTTTCAGAATTTGAATGGAGTATATAGAAATTACTTTCAAGTAGTTATTTTGAATGATTTGTTTCATGTATATTTATTTTTATGCTTTGTTATTCAAGTTGGATTCAAGAATAGTTGGATGTATGGTTGTCAAGGGTATGAATGGTTTCCATGAAGAGTGTGGCAAATTTATTGAGGTCACACATGAAGCATGCATCAATGTTGACAATACAAGGATACAGTTATTTGTCCGTGTAAAGATTGCAAGAACCTTATGGCATTTGCAGATTTGGGTACCATCAAATCACATCTGATTATGCGAGGGTTTGTTCCGGATTACACAGTGTGGATTCATCATGGTGAAACAATGCCTGTTGATGATGGCAACATTGATCTAGAAGAAGACGCCGAAACCCTAAGGTACTTGCACCCACAAACGAGCTTGATGAAGAAATGGTGGGCTATGTCTATGGCAATGAACAAGGTGGTCACTGTGGCAATGAACAAGGTGTTGATGATGTTGGTGGTGCCGCCGCTGATGACAGATCACGTGAGGAGAATGAAGCTGATGGTGACTATTTGGAGGATATGATTCGCGCCATTGGACTAGAAATTTAACTTCAGAAGAAAGGTCTAGATAATCTAGAGAGAGTGAAAATGGGGTCCAAGGAGACTGTGTATAGTGTTGACAAGGGTTGTCCGACACACTGGACACTGCTCCGTTTTGTGCTTGAGCTACTCATCTTGAAGGCTAAGTACGGCTGGTCTGACTGTAGTTTCAATGATCTATTGCGTCTCCTATCATGGGTGCTGCCACAGCCAAACTTGGTTCCTGCCAACACATACCATGCGAAGAAGGTTATAAATCCATTGACAATGGACGTTGAAAAAATAGATGCATGCCCGAACCAATGTATCCTTTTTTGGTGAGAAGCTTCTAGAATGTAAGAAAATGCTATTCCAACCCTTTAATTAAGTTTTAATGGTTGGTTAGTGAGCAAATTAGATCCTTGTTTTCTCTCTCATCCACGGTGCTTGAGCTTTGTGTGTGGGGCAATTAGAGCTTAGTTTTCAAGCTAGTGGTCTAGATTACTTAGAGAAATGAGCTCACACCCTTTATTAGTTGCTCTTACATGATTTTTATGAAGATTACTACCTAGTTTCATGTATGGAGAAGTTTGATCTCTATTTCTAGATCTAGGGTTTTTTTATTTTGTAATTTATATTTTACGAAATGATAATTTCTAATTGTTTAGTGGGTAAAATAATAATTGTTCTCTTTGAAATCATATACTTTTTAGCATTTAATAATTATATTCTATTTATAAATATTCAGTATTAGCATGCAATTAATTAATTATACTCTACCATGCCTTGTTAGTGAGTAATTAAATTAGTTCTTTGCTTTCTCTATCTTCTATGGTGCTTGATCTTTGTATATAGAGCTAATAAGTACACCCTAGTTTTATTTTTCAAGAATTTGGAATGGAGTATATAGAAATTACTTTCAAGTAGTTACTTATTGATATGATTTGTTTCATGTATTTTTTCTTTTATTGCTTTGTTTTCAAAGATGGATTACAAGAATAGTTGGATGTATGGTTGGTCAAGGGTAGATGAAGGTTTCCATGAAGAGGTGGACAAATTTATTGAAGTCACACAGAAGCATGCATCAATGTTGACATATAACAAGGATACAGTTATTTGTCCGTGTAAAGATTGCAAGAACCTTATGGCATTTGCAGATTTGGGTACCATCAAATCACATCTGATTATGCGAGGGTTTGTTCCGGATTACACAGTGTGGATTCATCATGGTGAAACAATGCCTGTTGATGATGGCAACATTGATCTAGAAGAAGACGCCGAAACCCTAAGGTACTTGCACCCACAAACGAGCTTGATGAAGAAATGGTGGGCTATGTCTATGGCAATGAACAAGGTGGTCACTGTGGCAATGAACAAGGTGTTGATGATGTTGGTGGTGCCGCCGCTGATGACAGATCACGTGAGGAGAATGAAGCTGATGGTGACTATTTGGAGGATATGATTCGCGCCATTGGACTAGAAATTTAACTTCAGAAGAAAGGTCTAGATAATCTAGAGAGAGTGAAAATGGGGTCCAAGGAGACTGTGTATAGTGTTGACAAGGGTTGTCCGACACACTGGACACTGCTCCGTTTTGTGCTTGAGCTACTCATCTTGAAGGCTAAGTACGGCTGGTCTGACTGTAGTTTCAATGATCTATTGCGTCTCCTATCATGGGTGCTGCCACAGCCAAACTTGGTTCCTGCCAACACATACCATGCGAAGAAGGTTATAAATCCATTGACAATGGACGTTGAAAAAATAGATGCATGCCCGAACCAATGTATCCTTTTTTGGTGAGAAGCTTCTAGAATGTAAGAAATGCTATTCCAACCCTTTAATTAAAGTTTTAATGGTTGGTTAGTGAGCAAATTAGATCCTTGTTTTCTCTCTCATCCACGGTGCTTGAGCTTTGTGTGTGGGGCAATTAGAGCTT
Source organism: Microstegium vimineum (assembly GCA_022036555.1). NCBI lineage: Eukaryota > Viridiplantae > Streptophyta > Magnoliopsida > Poales > Poaceae > Microstegium > Microstegium vimineum. The sequence continues at coordinate 11,808,309 of CM039127.1, forward strand.
AGTTTTCAAGCTAGTGGTCTAGATTACTTAGAGAAATGAGCTCACACCCTTTATTAGTTGCTCTTACATGATTTTATGAAGATTACTACCTAGTTTCATGTATGGAGAAGTTTGATCTCTATTTCTAGATCTAGGGTTTTTTATTTTGTAATTTATATTTTACGAAATGATAATTTCTAATTGTTTAGTGGGTAAAAATAATAATTGTTCTCTTTGAAATCATATACTTTTTAGCATTTAATAATTATATTCTATTTATAAATATTCAGTATTAGCATGCAATTAATTAATTATACTCTACCATGCCTTGTTAGTGAGTAATTAAATTAGTTCTTTGCTTTCTCTATCTTCTATGGTGCTTGATCTTTGTATATAGAGCTAATAAGTACACCCTAGTTTTATTTTTCAAGAATTTGGAATGGAGTATATAGAAATTACTTTCAAGTAGTTACTTATTGATATGATTTGTTTCATGTATTTTTTCTTTTATTGCTTTGTTTTCAAAGATGGATTACAAGAATAGTTGGATGTATGGTTGGTCAAGGGTAGATGAAGGTTTCCATGAAGAGGTGGACAAATTTATTGAAGTCACACAGAAGCATGCATCAATGTTGACATATAACAAGGATACAGTTATTTGTCCGTGTAAAGATTGCAAGAACCTTATGGCATTTGCAGATTTGGGTACCATCAAATCACATCTGATTATGCGAGGGTTTGTTCCGGATTACACAGTGTGGATTCATCATGGTGAAACAATGCCTGTTGATGATGGCAACATTGATCTAGAAGAAGACGCCGAAACCCTAAGGTACTTGCACCCACAAACGAGCTTGATGAAGAAATGGTGGGCTATGTCTATGGCAATGAACAAGGTGGTCACTGTGGCAATGAACAAGGTGTTGATGATGTTGGTGGTGCCGCCGCTGATGACAGATCACGTGAGGAGAATGAAGCTGATGGTGACTATTTGGAGGATATGATTCGCGCCATTGGACTAGAAATTTAACTTCAGAAGAAAGGTCTAGATAATCTAGAGAGAGTGAAAATGGGGTCCAAGGAGACTGTGTATAGTGTTGACAAGGGTTGTCCGACACACTGGACACTGCTCCGTTTTGTGCTTGAGCTACTCATCTTGAAGGCTAAGTACGGCTGGTCTGACTGTAGTTTCAATGATCTATTGCGTCTCCTATCATGGGTGCTGCCACAGCCAAACTTGGTTCCTGCCAACACATACCATGCGAAGAAGGTTATAAATCCATTGACAATGGACGTTGAAAAATAGATGCATGCCCAAACCAATGTATCCTTTTTTGGTGAGAAGCTTCTAGAATGTAAGAAAATGCTATTCCAACCCTTTAATTAAAGTTTTAATGGTTGGTTAGTGAGCAAATTAGATCCTTGTTTTTCTCTCTCATCCACGGTGCTTGAGCTTTGTGTGTGGGGCAATTAGAGCTTAGTTTTCAAGCTAGTGGTCTAGATTACTTAGAGAATGAGCTCACACCCTTTATTAGTTGCTCTTACATGATTTTTATGAAGATTACTACCTAGTTTCATGTATGGAGAAGTTTGATCTCTATTTCTAGATCTAGGGTTTTTTATTTTGTAATTTATATTTTACGAAATGATAATTTCTAATTGTTTAGTGGGTAAAATAATAATTGTTCTCTTTGAAATCATATACTTTTTAGCATTTAATAATTATATTCTATTTATAAATATCAGTATTAGCATGCAATTAATTAATTATACTCTACCATGCCTTGTTAGTGAGTAATTAAATTAGTTCTTGCTTTCTCTATCTTCTATGGTGCTTGATCTTTGTATATAGAGCTAATAAGTACACCCTAGTTTTATTTTTCAAGAATTTGGAATGGAGTATATAAAATTACTTTCAAGTAGTTACTTATTGATATGATTTGTTTCATGTATTTTTCTTTTATTGCTTTGTTTTCAAAGATGGATTACAAGAATAGTTGGATGTATGGTTGGTCAAGGGTAGATGAAGGTTTCCATGAAGAGGTGGACAAATTTATTGAAGTCACACAGAAGCATGCATCAATGTTGACATATAACAAGGATACAGTTATTTGTCCGTGTAAAGATTGCAAGAACCTTATGGCATTTGCAGATTTGGGTACCATCAAATCACATCTGATTATGCGAGGGTTTGTTCCGGATTACACAGTGTGGATTCATCATGGTGAAACAATGCCTGTTGATGATGGCAACATTGATCTAGAAGAAGACGCCGAAACCCTAAGGTACTTGCACCCACAAACGAGCTTGATGAAGAAATGGTGGGCTATGTCTATGGCAATGAACAAGGTGGTCACTGTGGCAATGAACAAGGTGTTGATGATGTTGGTGGTGCCGCCGCTGATGACAGATCACGTGAGGAGAATGAAGCTGATGGTGACTATTTGGAGGATATGATTCGCGCCATTGGACTAGAAATTTAACTTCAGAAGAAAGGTCTAGATAATCTAGAGAGAGTGAAAATGGGGTCCAAGGAGACTGTGTATAGTGTTGACAAGGGTTGTCCGACACACTGGACACTGCTCCGTTTTGTGCTTGAGCTACTCATCTTGAAGGCTAAGTACGGCTGGTCTGACTGTAGTTTCAATGATCTATTGCGTCTCCTATCATGGGTGCTGCCACAGCCAAACTTGGTTCCTGCCAACACATACCATGCGAAGAAGATTATAAATCCATTGACAATGGACGTTGAAAAAATAGATGCATGCCCAAACCAATGTATCCTTTTTTGGTGAGAAGCTTCTAGAATGTAAGAAAATGCTATTCCAACCCTTTAATTAAAGTTTTAATGGTTGGTTAGTGAGCAAATTAGATCTTGTTTTCTTCATCACGTGGGCTTGTGTTGGGGCAATTAGAGCTTAGTTCAAGTAGTGTCTAGATTACTTAGAGAAGACTCACACCTTATAGTTCCTTACAGATTTATGAAGTTAACCTAGTTTATGTATGAGAAGTTGATCTTTTAATCTAGGTTTTATTTTGTAATTATATTACGAAGAAATTTTAATTGTTTAGGGGTAAATAATTGTTCCTTTGAAATCATTCTTTTAGCTTAATAATAATTTATTAATATTCAGATTAGCATCATTATTAATTATCTTACCTGCTTGTTAGGAATAAATTAGTTCTTGTTTCATTTCTATGGGTTGACTTGTATATAGAAATCACCAGTTTTTTTTTCAAGATTGAATGGAGTAATAATACTTTCAGTGTTACTTGATATGATTGTTTATGTATTTTCTTTTATGCTTGTTTCAAAGATGGATTACAAGATAGTTGTGATGGTGGTCAAGGTAAAAGGTTCCATGAAGAGGTGGACAAATTTATGAAGTCACCAGAAGCATGCATCATGTTGACATATAACAAGGATACAGTTATTTGTCCGTGTAAAGATTGCAAGAACCTTATGGCATTTGCAGATTGGGTACCATCAAATCACATCTGATTTGCGAGGGTTTGTTCGGATTACACAGTGTGGATTCATCATGGTGAAACAATGCCTGTTGAGATGGCAACATTGATCTAGAAAAGACGCCGAAACCCAAGGTACTTGCACCCACAAACGAGCTTGATGAAGAATGGTGGGCTATGTCTATGCAATGAACAAGGTGGTCACTGTGGCAATGAACAAGGTGTTGATGATGTTGGTGTGCCGCCGCTGATGACAGACACGTGGGAATGAAGCTGATGGTGATATTTGGAGGATATGATTCGCGCCATTGGACTAGAAATTTAACTTCAGAAGAAAGGTCTAGATAATCTAGAGAGAGTGAAAATGGGGTCCAAGAGACTGTGTTAGTGTTGACAAGGGTTGTCCGACACACGGACACTGCTCCGTTTTGTGCTTGAGCTACTCATCTTGAAGGCTAAGTACGGCTGGTCTGACTGTAGTTTCAATGATCTATTGGTCTCCTATCATGGTGCTGCCACAGCCAAACTTGGTTCCTGCCAACACATACATGCGAAGAAGGTTATAAATCCTTGACAATGGACGTTGAAAAAATAGATGCATGCCCAAACCAATGTATCCTTTTTTGGTGAGAAGCTTCTAGAATGTAAGAAATGCTATTCCAACCCTTTAATTAAAGTTTTAATGGTTGGTTAGTGAGCAAATTAGATCTTGTTTTCTCTCATCCACGTGCTTGAGTTTGTGTGTGGGGCAATTAGAGCTTGTTTCAGCTAGTGGTCTGATTACTTAGAGAAATGAGCTCACACCTTTATTAGTTGCTCTTACATGATTTTTATGAAGATTACTACCTAGTTTATGTATGGAGAAGTTTGATCTCATTCTAGATCAGGGTTTTTTATTTTGTAATTTAATTACGAAATGATAATTTCTAATTGTTAGTGGGTAAAAAATAATTGTTCTCTTGAAATCATATACTTTTTACATTAATAATTATTTCTATTTATAAATATTCATATTGCATGCATTAATTAATTATACTCTACCATGCTTGTTAGTGAGTAATTAAATTAGTTCTTTGCTTTCTTATCTTCTATGGGCTTGATCTTTGTATATAGAGCTAATAAGTACACCTAGTTTTATTTTTCAAGAATTTGGAATGGATATATAGAATTACTTTCAAGAGTTACTTATTGATATGATTTGTTTCATGTATTTTTTCTTTTATTGCTTTGTTTTCAAGATGGATTACAAGAATAGTTGGATGTATGGTGGTCAAGGGTAGATGAAGGTTTCCATGAAGAGGTGGACAAATTTATGAAGTCACACAAAGCATGCATCAATGTTGACATATAAAAGGATACAGTTTTTGTCCGTGTAAAGATTGCAAGAACTTATGGCATTTGCAGATTTGGGTACCATCAAATCACATCTGTTAGCGAGGGTTTGTTCGATTACACAGTGTGGATTCATCATGGTGAAACAATGCCTGTTATGATGGCAACATTGATCTAGAAGAAGACGCCGAAACCTAAGGTACTTGACCACAAACGAGCTTGATGAAGAAATGGTGGGCTATGTTATGGCAATGAACAAGGTGGTCACTGTGGCAATGAACAAGGTGTTGATGATGTTGTGGTGCCGCGCTGATGACAGATCACGTGAGGAGAATGAAGCTGATGGTGATATTGGAGGATATGATTCGCGCCATTGGACTAGAAATTTAACTTCAGAAGAAAGGTCTAGATAATCTAGAGAGAGTGAAAATGGGGTCCAAGGAGACTGTGTATAGTGTTGACAAGGGTTGTCCGACACACTGGACACTGCTCCGTTTTGTGCTTGAGCTACTCATCTTGAAGGCTAAGTACGGCTGGTCTGACTGTAGTTTCAATGATCTATTGCGTCTCCTATCATGGGTGCTGCCACAGCCAAACTTGGTTCCTGCCAACACATACCATGCGAAGAAGGTTATAAATCCATTGACAATGGACGTTGAAAAAATAGATGCATGCCCAAACCAATGTATCCTTTTTTGGTGAGAAGCTTCTAGAATGTAAGAAAATGCTATTCCAACCCTTTAATTAAAGTTTTAATGGTTGGTTAGTGAGCAAATTAGATCCTTGTTTTCTCTCTCATCCACGGTGCTTGAGCTTTGTGTGTGGGGCAATTAGAGCTTAGTTTTCAAGCTAGTGGTCTAGATTACTTAGAGAAATGAGCTCACACCCTTTATTAGTTGCTCTTACATGATTTTTATGAAGATTACTACCTAGTTTCATGTATGGAGAAGTTTGATCTCTATTTCTAGATCTAGGGTTTTTTATTTTGTAATTTATATTTTACGAAATGATAATTTCTAATTGTTTAGTGGGTAAAATAATAATTGTTCTCTTTGAAATCATATACTTTTTAGCATTTAATAATTATATTCTATTTATAAATATTCAGTATTAGCATGCAATTAATTAATTATACTCTACCATGCCTTGTTAGTGAGTAATTAAATTAGTTCTTTGCTTTCTCTATCTTCTATGGTGCTTGATCTTTGTATATAGAGCTAATAAGTACACCCTAGTTTTATTTTTCAAGAATTTGGAATGGAGTATATAGAAATTACTTTCAAGTAGTTACTTATTGATATGATTTGTTTCATGTATTTTTTCTTTTATTGCTTTGTTTTCAAAGATGGATTACAAGAATAGTTGGATGTATGGTTGGTCAAGGGTAGATGAAGGTTTCCATGAAGAGGTGGACAAATTTATTGAAGTCACACAGAAGCATGCATCAATGTTGACATATAACAAGGATACAGTTATTTGTCCGTGTAAAGATTGCAAGAACCTTATGGCATTTGCAGATTTGGGTACCATCAAATCACATCTGATTATGCGAGGGTTTGTTCCGGATTACACAGTGTGGATTCATCATGGTGAAACAATGCCTGTTGATGATGGCAACATTGATCTAGAAGAAGACGCCGAAACCCTAAGGTACTTGCACCCACAAACGAGCTTGATGAAGAAATGGTGGGCTATGTCTATGGCAATGAACAAGGTGGTCACTGTGGCAATGAACAAGGTGTTGATGATGTTGGTGGTGCCGCCGCTGATGACAGATCACGTGAGGAGAATGAAGCTGATGGTGACTATTTGGAGGATATGATTTGCGTCATTGGACCAGAAATTTAACTTCAGAAGAAAGGTCTAGATAATCTAGAGAGAGTGAAAATGGCGTCCAAGGAGACTGTGTATAGTGTTGACAAGGGTTGGCCGACACACTGGACACTGCTCCGTTTTGTGCTTGAGCTACTGATCCTGAAGGCTAAGTATGGCTGGTCTGACTGTAGTTTCAATGATCTATTGCGTCTCCTATCATGGGTGCTGCCACAACCAAACTTGGTTCTTGCCAACACATACCATGCGAAGAAGGTTATAAATCCATTGACAATGGGTGTTTTAAAAATAGATGCATGCCCGAACCAATGTATCCTTTTTCGTGGTGACACATTCAAAAATCTAGACAAATGTCCTCGGTGTGCAGCTAGTCGGTACAAGGACAATGACCTTTATAGTGGCGGAGAAGACTACACTGGGAACAAGAGGAATAAGAAGGGTGCGAAAAAGGCGGTACAAGAATCTCAACCCCCAGAGGACACTCCATTAGTCAATGATGCAAAGAAGAAAAAAGTTCCAGCCTTGGTAACGTGGTACCTGCCAGTGAGCGACCGCTTGAGACGTATGTTCATGAACCCTAAGGAAGCCGCGCTAATGACATGGTGGGACGATGAGCGCAAGTTCGATGACGATGTGATTGCACACCCGACCGATGGTAGTCAGTGGCAAGACTTCGATAAGAACAACGAACTATTTAGCAGAGACCAAAGGAATGTTCGGTTTGCCTTGAGCACTGATGGAATGAATCCCTTCAATGAGAGTATGACTGACCACAACACCTGGCCAGTGATCCTGACAATGTACAACATCCCGACGTACTTGTGTCAGAAGAGAAAGTATCTTTTCCTCACCATTCTAGTTTCTGGCCCAAAATAACCTGGCATTGATATAGACATGTTCATTGAGCTTGTGATGCAAGAGTTTGAGAGATTATGGAGGGTTGGGGAGCCGATGTATGATGCATTCCGACAAGAGGACTTCACATTAAGGGCAATAATATTTGTGACTATCAACGATCACCCAACGTTGTTTGCCATGTCTGGACAAATTAAAGGTAAGATGGGATGCTTGGTCTGTTTGGATGATACTAAATCGGTGTTCCTACATGGATCCAAGAAGGTTGTTTACACAAGGAACCGTCGCTTTTTATAGACGGGCCACAAATATCGCAGCAAATTGTACTTAAGATACTATGCTACATCCCGGAGGATGAACCCCCTCCGAAGAGACGTCATAATGGACAATATGTGTATAGTATGGTGAAAACCATAAAGATCATCTACGGAAAGAAGAATCCAGATGGAACGATTAGAGATAGAAGAACACCTCCCATCGTTGGGGTACCTTTTAAGAAACAATCAGTCTTCTTTCAGTATCTCCCTTATTGGACACAATTGGCGGTCCCCCATGCCATTGATGCTATGCACGTGCAGAAGAATGTCTTCGAGAGTCTCATCAGTACCGAGGCCGCGGTCACGCCCTTGTTCTTGATGACCCCTGCAGAGGAGGACGGGGCGAACCTCCCAGATCATGGGTCCCTTTGGCAATGGCGCCTCCCTGGCTTCGTCTTCAGGCGGCAGATCTGAGAGGATGCGGCGGTCCTCGAGGTATGGGAAGGAAGCGGTGGCGGAGGAGGTGGGCGTGGCGGTGAAGGGAAGCGGCGGCGGTGGTGGAGACGCTGCGGGGAAGGAGAAGAAGCGGCGCGCGGTGGGAGTAAATGGGAACCGCCGGCCGCTGGCTTCGGAGTAAATGGGAGTAATGGGAGCGACGCTTCGGTTCACTCCGCTGCTTCGGAGTAAATGGGAGCACCTATTTGTAAGGGCGGTTCCTGATCCGACCGCCCTTACAAATGTCTTTGTACCAATTTAGCAAAAAAACCCCATGCCAAGCGTTAGGGTTCCTCATTCTCTTCCTTGTGCCGAGCGCTGCTTGAGTGTTAGGGTTCGTCGGCCGAGCGCTGCCTGCCTTGCGCCGCCCGCCGTGCGCCGCCTAGCTGTGCCTTGCGCCGCCCGCGGCCCGCCTCCTCCTCCTTGCAACGCCGCCCCTAGCTCCTTGCACTCTATGTCCTGCGGTGGCTCGTCGTCGGCGCAGGGGCCTGTGGCCCCCAAATTCGGGAAGTGCACAGGGCTGCCGCTTGTGCCCTGCCCCACATGTGTCCAGGAGATCATGGAGCTCACTTGTGGTCCCGGATCGAAGGTCCCAGGGGCCATCTTCTTCAAGTGTCGGCTTCATGAGAGAGATGTAAAACTTGTCCTTTGATTGTGGGTATATGTTTGTGCTCTTTTGATTGGTTTCTGATTAGGCTGAACCCTCCTGTATAAATTGCAGGTTCCTGAAACTTGTCCTTAGTATTTATTTGCTGATAAGTATGAGAAAATGTTGATTGCGAAGGGGATTACAGAGAAGAGTGGGAGTGTTGTACCCTGCATTAGGCCTGAGGAATCAATGCCTGAAGTGGAGCACATCAATATTGCAATTCGACGCATTAAGGGCCTAGTTGAAGCAAACCAGACTGAATTGGCACCTTTGCTAAATGATGTAGTTTCTTTGAAGAATGGATCTGATAGAGTAGATGAGAAGCTACAGAAGTTGATAGACATAGGAAAAATAGTAGCAGTGTGCCTTATAGTTGGTGTTGTGTTTGTTGTTGTGGGTGTAATAATTATGTTAGTCAAGTAAAAGTGTGACCTTAACATTCCTTTTTATGTAATTCATTTTTTGTTGTAAAACTTGTGTTTTATCTGCAGTTAAGAGTAATATTCATACTCTATTTCAATTTCTGTGAATGTAAAGTTGATGTAGTTTCTGTTTTTGCAAGATGATTGGTGCCATATGAAAATACCAATTGAAACAACCAGATTTGGTGGCATATGAACATAGCACTAATTGAAATGTACTAGATGAACATATCAATAACTGAAACATGTCTGCAGTCACTGTAATCATGGGAGGTTTGGATAATAGGATAACTGAAACATGTAATCAGTCACTCTAAAAAAATAGAGCTTGCTGGTGGAAGGTTTGGAAGAAGGTATTGAGAAAAAAATGTGTTGCCTCATCAAGCAAATATAAAAGATGTAGATCTAAGTTTCGAAAACTATGTCCTCGCTATCAAAATTTCAAATTTCAAAATTTGAACTGTCAAAACTCTGACAAATGAAAAGTTGACCGAAACAACAAATGTAGATCTTGATAAGCTTAGCAAACTTGGTATTTATGACTTTTTAATTTGAAGCCATTTAATGGCTCAAAAACTAGTGTGAAGGTGACATTTTTTGAAATTCAATATTTGACTTGGTCAAACATAGTCAAATGAGACAATAACTAACCCCATCTGAATTTTTTTTAATAAAAGGGTGTTATAACTCATCAAGATATACATTTTTTATATATATCATTTTACCATTTGAGAAAGTGTTAATAAACACTAGTCACAAAATCATGAATCTCACATAGAGTTTATGAAATTATATGAGACTTGTCAATTTTGAACTAATGTTTCCTATCACTTTCTCAAATGAAAAAAATGACCAATATAAAAGATGTAGATCTTGATGATTTGAGAAAACATGATATTCATGACTTTTCTATTTGAGACCATCTAGGGTTTCAAAAACTATGTCCTCGCTATCAAAATTTCAAATTTCAAAATTTGAACTGTCAAAACTCTGTCAAATAAAAAGTTGACCGAAACAACAAATGTAGATCTTGATGAGCTTAGCAAACTTGGTATTTATGACTTTTCAATTTGAAGCCATTTAATGGCTCAAATATATTTACTAAGATTTAGTTTTCATTTACTCAATTTAAAAAAAATAAAAAAAAACATTTGTAAGGGCGGTTGGATCAGGAACCGCCCTTACAAATGGGTGCTCCTATAAATAAGAAACAGCGGCGGAGTGAGTCTAAAACTTGGGCGGAATTTTCACATTTGGTGCCGTTAGGCTGCTGAACTACGCCACCGTCGCCGCCGCCGCATCCTCTCCGGTCACCGCCTCCACTGCCACAGCCTCCTCCTTTCACCTCCACCTCCCCCGCCGCATCCTCTGCTAGTCGCCGCACGGGATTCGTCCTATCTCCACTGGCGGCGCGACGACGCAACGCTAGGGTTTCAGGTAGGTGCGGCCGCCACCTGCTGTCCTCTCCGGTGCTAGGGTTTGAGCACCCCCGCCGGTCGGTGCCCCAGACCTCCTCCCCTTCCGGCGCCACCTCCTCCGGCAAGTGAGCACGGTGTGGCCGAGACCCTCGGCAAGCGAGCACTGTGGCCGGTGCCTCCAGAACTCGCCGCGCACCACCACCTCCCCCTCCAGACCTCCACGGCCTCCAGACCTCGACCATCTTCTTTGTCTAAGGGTGCAGGTAAATATGATTTTACCACCAGCGGGGTAATGACATACATTTTATGAATTTGTGATCTTAATAGAAATGCATTCATGAAGTGTGTGTACTTCTCAATTGATGTTGCAATCTTGTCCATTTTGATTCACTGAGCAAAGTAACTTAGACCAATGGTGTTCATGCCTATTGTGATTCACATTGAGCAAATTGCCTTGGATGTATGATTTTCATGCCTATTTAGATCAATGATGTCCATGCCTTTATTGATTCAAACTGAGCAAATTGCCTTAGATCAATGAGATGTTAATGGACATTTTGATTGACACTGAGCAAAGTGACTTAGATTTGTACTGTTCATGCCTATTTTGATTAACAATGATGTTTCTATAAATTCTTAATAGTATTATTTACATACATCCAAGATATGGGTTATTGTTTGAGAACTAAGGCACTTTTGCAATGATGTTTCTATAAATTCTTAATAGTTCCTGGTTCCTGGTTCTGTCTCTTGCTATCCTTCCACACCTAGCTTCATAGCTTGAGCATTTGAAAGGTTGACTTATCACTTATCAGCAATGGGACATTGTTTTCCTCCCCTGTCTAATTGAGATGATTAATGCATGCCCTGTCTAATTAAGATGGAATATGAGGCCTTTTTTGTTTTGCCCTGTTATCTCTTTTGTTTTGCCGATGATGAAATGGTTTCAGAGGCCTTTTTTAAACCTTTTCCTCTACTCTACTCTCCTCCTCCTCCTACTAGCTATTTATGGAGGCTATACTGCTCTACTACTCCTGTTTTTGAGTTGTGAAAGTTTTTTGTTTTGCCGATGATGAAATTGTCTTAAATCCATACAAAATATGGAATATGAGCTGATGATCAAGAACTTATGAGGAACTTGTCACCATTACCTAACTAAATCTATCTGCTCTACTACTACCCCTAACTGAATCTATCTCTACTACTATGAACTATACTACTAGTTGGCTGCTTGTTGGTTGCTCCTACTGTTTCCTATATGCCCACTATTTTAATATATGCTCATAGTGTTTATGATGCCTTGATGCTCCAAGTTCATGATCAAATGATGAATGACATGTTTATGAGGCATGTCTACTCCTCCTCCTACTTACTACTGTCTACTGCTCCTACTACTATTACTACAGTCACAGACAACTTTTTTTTGCCAACTCTGCACCCTCCTCTCTCTGTTTTCTCGCCTATGATGAAATTATCTAAGTCCATTCATTATATGAAAATATGAGCTGATGATCAAAAACTTGTGAGGAACTTGGCACCATTACCAGCCGCCCCTACATTATCTTCTCTCTTGTCTGCTATGATGTCTTTATGCTCCAAGTTTATGATCAAATGATGTCTGTCATGTTTTTGAGGCCTTCATACCTATCTACTAATCCCCTACATTATCTTCTCTATCGTCTGCTATGATGCCTTTATGCTCAAAGTTTATGATCAAATGATGATTGCCATGTTTCTGAGGCCTTCATACCTCTCTACTAATCTTTAGACTTTTAATTCCTTCCACCTACTAGAACAAAGGACGAAATGTCGAGGACAAATATAGACAGTGCAACTCGAACCCTTGGAAATTCTGATCCGCCAACCCATGAAGGGAAAGAGCTAGAGGACCACCTTAGTCAGGAGCAGTTCGACAATGACCTAGAAAATGATGTTGAAGTGTTGCTTACTCAAGAGTCATAAGGGAGAGCAGAGGTTAGTGGAGGAGAGGCTAATGAAGGTGAAGAAGGGGATGATGACGAGAGCTCATTCTCGAGGGGATATGAAAGTCCTGAGGATACTCACCCAATAGAACCCAGACATAGGCCAACGGAGGATGAGTTGGACCGAGATTTCGATCCGAACGAGGAGGTAAGGATGGAGCCTTTGTAGCATGTGAAATTCGCTAATGTTTTGGCTATGTTCCATGCTAAAGCTTTTGAAGAATCATGGCCCTAGTTGGTTTCGGTGATTAACGACAATTAGAGATTATTATGGCTAACGTGTGTTTTGCAGAGGCTATGCGTAGCTTAGCCATAGTGATCAAGGAGAATGGGCTCCAAAGGTCATCACTTAGCCCCCAAGATGGATATCGTTTCGGTTCTTAAGGAGACATGATGAAGACCCTAGAATGATAGGCTAAGTGTCATAAGGAGATGAAGGGCACTTAGAATTAGATAGGGCTTCTCTTTTTACCTTTGACCGTACTATTAAGAGGGGTTGAGATTAGTAGCTTGACTTAGGAAAGCTTCATGTTTAGGTGTGGTGCACACTTGACTTCCTTAGCGCTAAGCAAGCCTATGGTGACCGTAAGATAGCCTAGAACAACTTCCATTTTCATCACGACGAAAAACGGAGTTGTCAAAATCATTTTCTGGGCGTCGGACGCTCCTGGCAGGGGCGCCGGACGCTGTCCGTCGCGTCGGACAAAGGCGCCGGACGCTGGGTGGTTGAGTCCACAGCGTCCGTCGGCCTTCCAGAGAGGTTGTTTTCTGGCTAAGTTTTTCAGGGTGCGTCGGACGCTGTCCGTCGACCTTCCAGAGAGGGTGTTTTTCAACCCTAGCCAGAACTCAGCGTCGGACGCTGTGGCTGAGCGTCCGTCGCCCAGTAACGTAGCGTCCGTCGCTGGGAACAGTGTGTCAGAACTAGCCGTTAGACAGAGGCGTCGAATCGTCCGTCGCCTAGGCGTCGGAGCGTCCGTCGCCTTAATTATGAACAGAAACTAGCCGTTGGGCATGCGACGGAGCGTCCGTCGCCTAGTCGACGGAGCGTCCGTCGCCAACTTAAATTGCCAGCCCGAGGCAGTTTTCAGAGGGTCTATTTATAGCCCCTCCCACTTCTCTCCCACTAGGCCTTTGCTCATTCGAGTTGCTGAGTTTGTTGAGAAGGTTGGGAAGAGAGCAAGAGCCCTAGAGAGAGAGAGAGTGATTCGTGAATTCATCCATCCTCTCTCTAGTACATCCAAGAGTTCAAGTGTGCATCCTCTAGTTGTGAAGCTTGAGTGAGTCAAGCGAAGATCGAGGCTTGTTACTCTTGGTGATCGACATCACCTAGACGGTCCGGTGGTGCTCGGAGGAAGGTGATCGCCGGAAGATTGTCGGCGGCCCTTCTCCATCGACGTTGTGATCGGTTGTGGGCGATTCACCGAGCCGGAGTGGCGAAGAATCAGCCCGTAGAGAGCACTCATCCCTTGCGCGGGATTGAGGGGGAGCTATACCTTGTGAGGTGCTCCAACGAGGACTAGGGGGGAGTGTCGACTCCTCGATACCTCGGCAAAACATCGCCGTGTCAAGCATCTCTTTCCCTAGCTCTTTATTACCGCATTACTTTCCGCACTTGTCTTTCAATTCATACTAGAATTGTGTAGGAAGTTTTCGCTTTCCCTTGCCTTGCTACCGCTTTCTAGCTAGGACACACAAGCGGTAGGCACTAGGGGGTTAATTGGCTCTTTATAGGTTTAATTCTTGTTTAGAAATTAAAAAGAGCCCAATTGACCCCCCCCCCCCGTCTTGGGCATCTTAATCCTTTCAGCTTTCGACCTGTCGAATATGCAGATGCAGGACCATGCTAGACCTCCAAAAAGACGACGTCGACGTCCGACACATTGTAACACCCTAAAATTTGAATAGCAAATTAGATTTGAATTTGAGTTTAATTTGATTTAATTTAAAGCTTTTTGTGTGAAGCATAGAATTAAATAAATAAAAATTAAATATCATGTTAGGGTTCAACATGTGTGATGCATCTCATGCCTCTGCATTTTTCCTTGCTTTGTTTGAAGGTTCAAAAGTTTGAAAAGAATTTCAAAATCACTTTGAAAATGAAATTGCAAAATTCAAAAAGGAAAGATAAAAAGGAAAAAGGAAAACCTCACCCCTTTCTCTTTCTGGCCCAGTGAGCCCACGGCCTGTTTCCCCTCCCACCTCTCTGCTTGGGCCGGCCTGCCCGCGCCGCGGCCCACACCCCGCAGACCTGCGGCCGCCCGCTCCCTCTCCTTTCTCTGACAGGGCAGACCCGCCTGTCATCCCTCTTTTCTCCCTCTAACGTCGTGACCCCACGGGTCAGTCCCCTCTTCCTCCTCTGTCGGGTTCGAGCGGGACTCCGCCGTGACGCGTCGCGACGCCGCGTCCTCCCTGCAATCGCCTCCTCCGCGTGCCCTCGCCTCTCCTCTTCTCTCCCTCTTCTCGCTCTGACCGCGTGGCCCGCGAGTCAGCTCCTCCCTCTCTCCTTCCCGTATCCGCGGCGGACTCTGCTCCGTCCGCAACCGCCGCGCCGCGTCGTGTCCGCGTGCGGATTCCGTGCCCCGACCGCGCTCGAGTCCGCGAGGGACTCTGTCCCCGGCTCCTTTAAATAGCGCCGCCACCGCGCCATTTCCCCCCATCCACTCGCCTTTCCTCGACCCGCATCATCGCCGCTGCCGAACGGAGAACGCCGCCGAGACAACCGCCGCCGTTCCGCTCTACTCCGACTGCGGTAAGCGTCACCGAGCCTCGCACCACCTTCGCTAAGGCCCCGAACGTTTTCCCCTCTCTTTTCTCCCTCTGTCGCATTCGGTTTGGCCTTGTCGCCGTTCTACAGAGGGGCGCCGCCGCCGTGCTACGTCGCCGGCCATCCCCGGTTAACCCCAAGCCTCGCCGTTGCCCTAGGCGAGATCGCGGTGCCGTTCTCTCTCTCCCCGACCAAATTCCGGGTGGAACCGAGCACTCTAGCCCGGAATCGCCATGCGCCGCCGTGCACCGACCAACGGCCATGGCGCTCCGCCGCGCCGCGCCTCTGCTCCGGCCTCTGCGCCGCCTCCTTCTCCCTGTTCTAATCTGAACAGCCCAGGATAGATCCAACGGCTCACGTGAGCCGATACCCCTTCGGTGGCAATTTTTCTAAAGAGCCCTTGACCTTTTCCCCCCTCAACCCGCAGTCCAGAAGGCGGTTTCCAGCAATGTGTTTTCCCCTCGGGAAAACGTATTCCTTTTTAAGTCTGAGTTAATTCGAAAATAAAATAAAAACTCTAATTTCAGTTTTGCCTTTAAACTTCAAATGCCTATATTTTCTTCGTTTTAAATCCAAATCGACCCGTTCGAGTTGCGTTAGATCCGTAATTTTATGCTCTATCCAGTGGTATAGATTTCACCTATGTTAATTACTTTTGAACATCAAAGAAAATTACTTTTCTAATGCTTAATCTTGCCCTTTTCAAAATCCCGTTTAATCTATAACTTCTTCGTTTTAGATCCGATTAGCGTGATTCTTGCGTCTTTGTGATCGTAGTAAAGTATAGATCTGTTTTACAACATTTTCAAAGTCTCTTTATTGTTTATGGTGTAATGTTCTGATCATGTCTTTATTTGCTTCGTGTATGATTCTTCGGATGATTGCGTGGTGATGTTGATCGAGTACAGCCGGTGAGATCTTCGTTGACCAAGAGTTCTTTGCAGCAGATCAGGATCACCAAGAGCTTTGGGATCAAGGCAAGTTTAATATGGGATCATCCTTGTTACCTATTCACCCTAATTCATCTAATCATTATTGCATGTGTCTAATTTGATTCCTATTAGATCTATACCATAGCTTTGTTATCCTTTACCTTGTCACCATGGGTTATATGCATATGGGTAGCTTTGCTATGCTTTACAATAATGGATCTTGAGATGAATCTTGACTAATGATATATGCAACAATGAGATAAAACTAGCTTTTGTAGCAACATGGAATAGGACCTCACTGTAGGGCAAAAGCTGGGATTTCTAGTACAACCACGGGTGCTATATGGCTCTGGCTTTAGTTAAGTATAAAGTTTGGACTAGCATGCTTGTGGTTCGTGAAAGGCACCTTTGCCGAGCTGGTTATGGGGTATAGCTTGTGTGGCGACCGTTGCGGGTGGTACCATCGGGGTGTCCCATATTCCCCTTTGCATTGGGTCCGTAGGGTCCGCTACATGTTCGAAAGAGCTTTTGAAAGACTTCATAGTGTTCCCTGCCCGCTCACCTTGGTAGTGTTATGGGACTAGCTATCCCGGGCATATGGGCAACATGGCTTGTGGGTAAAGTGTATAACCTCTGCAGAGTGTAAATCTATCATGATAGCCGTGCTCACGGTTACGAGCGGCCTGGAAAACTCACAATGTAGATGATCATGTTGATTAACTGTTAATGTGGTTTATTATATTTATATCATGTGGTTATCAATTGGGTAAGCATAATTAAAGCTAAGTGTTGGTAAAACTTGACCAAGTTAAAAGCAACCGCAGTACAGACAGTGTCAACCTTTTGAGCTTCATAACCCTATGTTACTCTTGCTGAGTACGTAAGTGCTCACTCTTGCTTTCTCAACCCCTTCAGATGGCTATGAAGACTACCGTGAGGAGTACTAGGCTAGTGGTCAACCAGTCGGCGTTCCCTGTGAAATGGAGCTTCGTCGCGAGAGTTATCTTTATATTCCGCTATTAAGTTATTTAAATATTATTCGTTATGTAATAAGCACTCAGTGATGGTACTATTTAAAGATTTGTCGGCTTATGTGTGTGATTGATCTCTGGGCACACATGAGTTATTCATATTCAATTTTATCCTTAAAATTGGGTGTGACACACGTTTTGTTGAACAAGAGGGCATGAGGGCAGAGGCAACAACCACAAACACTGACATTGGGGCCTCTAGTCCACAACCTGAAGGCACAACCACAGCCTCGACTACCGAACCAAAGAGGAAACGAAGGGCAAGAGCGTCCAACCAATATCCAAAGAAGGGGGTATGTTATGTGATAACGGAGGTGGGGCCTGAAGGGCAGATCCTTGCGCCACCGCAGTACATCAGTCGATTTCGTAATGCGATCGGGGCACTAGTAAGAGATCAACTGAACCCAGCAATCCCTATGTGGTCTGGCAAAAATGACGTACCTGAGACGAAAAAGCAAGAGCTATGGGATAAATGGCTGATGGACACTTTCAGGTTGCCGGCGGGAAAGCATGAACTAGTAAAAAACATGCTTACAAGAAAATGGGCAACACTTTCCAACGTTGGAGGTCAGATCTGAACAAGAGGTTTATCCAGAAGGGGTTAACTCCCTTCCATGAGTTTGGCAACATAACTCATAATCAATGGGCGCAGCTAGTGGTTGAGAAGACCGCACCTGAAGCATTGGCCGTCAGTACACGTAATAGCGAGCAGGCCAAGAAGAACAAACACCACCCTCGACTAGGCCCGGGTGGCTACCTTGCCAAGCAACCCATATTTAGTAAGATGGACGCAGAGGCTGAAGCTTCCGGGATCCATTGAAATAAAAGGTGAAGAATTTGAAGCCACGTTTGAAGCAATGGATATATGCGATGATGTGAATTCCTCTGACCTGAAGTTTGTTGAGCCGGAGACCGAGCAGGCAGTATCAAGGATACTAAAATATTCTGAAGACACGAAGAAGGGAATATTCACTCCTTCCAGGGAGAGGGATGAGCTGAGCCTTGGCTTGGGAAACCCGAGCACCCTGGCCGCACAAGGGGGCTAGGGAAGCTGACAACATGGGCCAAAGGATTCAAAGAGGACAAGCACATGTACAAGAGACATGGCAGAGACCGAGAGGCTAATCTTGAGCTCCAAGTGAAAGCTCTAGTTGCGAAGGCGCTTACTGAGCAAGGTTTGTCTACGAAGCCACGGACGCTGATGGAGCCACCGAGACAACTGGCTATAGTTGGTAGCCCTCCAGATGTTCCCAGCAGCCAAGGTTCCACTACAAACGCAACCGCCGTCGATCGCATACGGGAGCCAACTAGTTGCACTTTATTGGTTCTCATGGGCAGGAATAACACGATGTTTGAGGTGGCAACGGGTGTTGCACATCCGCCGGGAGGCCAATGGCATTGTCGCCCAATCCCGTCGGACTACACTAGGGTTGAGGTGCATACCGTGAAGCCAAATTTCATGACGTGGGAGATAGACCACAAAACTCCTGAGGGGCTTCTTCATCTTGGAGATGTCATGAATCAGTTCATCCTTTGGCACAAAAAAGACATTGTATTGAATTATTCTTCACCAACTCCGAGTGATGTACATTCGGGCCTTGACGACCACATGCCTGAGGTGGCACATTCTTCGCCGACTCCTAGGGACCACGTGCCTGACGAGCCATAGATTTCTCCACCTTGTCCTACCGAGCAAGTGCATGATGAGATGATGCCACAACAATCTCCAACCAAGCAAGGGCTTACTCCAACCAAGCAAGGGCTTGATGTGATGCTGCAACCTAGTCCAACCAAGCAAGGGCTTGATGTGATGCCGCAACCTAGTCCAACCAAGCAAGGGCTTGATGTGATGCCGCAACCTAGTCCAACCAATCAAGGGCTTGATGTGATGCCGCAACCTAGTCCAACCAAGGAAGGGCCTAGTCCAACCAAGCAAGGGCCAAATAATGTTGATGGCGCACTTCAATCGGAGGCTCGAAAAAAGATTCCCTACCATGTTAGGTCAATGTTTGTTCCGATGAAAGAGGTCTCGTTGATTGACAAGTGGTTTTCTCATGATCAGCACAAGCCTGAGAACCAAGTTAAAGACCTCTACGCGCGTGCTTCTGAGCCGCCCGACACTAGCAAACTCCACCAAGAAGTGAAGAAGTATCCAAGTGTTGAGAACATCAAGTGGACAGAGAATTGCCCAAAAAATTATGAAAGAGGCAAGCACTTCCTACCAAACCGAATCATGCAGGTTATGCCAATTGGAATGAGGAAGTTCCATGATTGGTACTTGCGTGCTCAAGCGACGAGACTAAACGAGATACGAGCATGCTTCCCTGAAGGAACATTTGGAGGTGCAGCTGGGGGGCTATTATTTGACTTCAAAGACCTGCAGGCATGCTTTCACCTCGGAATGATGGAAATGAATCTAGTTCGTGTGTGGTACATGTAAGTCCTTGCCCTCTCGTTAAGATATGAATGAAATATTTGCATTTTGTTGTAACTAACCCAAGTCGTGATTTGTAGAATGCAAACTAATATTGTGAAGAAAATTCCATGTATAAAAGTCGGCTATATAGACCCTTGGTGGATATCATCAACAAATTTTAACTACCCCGAGAACTGGAAACTTGATGGCGAGGAACTGAAAGACGGAAAGACCGTTGAGGAGAAAGAGGCCATCCGCAATGACAAGATATACAAAGCGAGCATTAAGGTTGCGGCACGGATTGCTAAATTCCTTTCTAATCTCCAGCATAACCGTGTGGTATGGTTACCATACCACTTTGGGTAAGTTTGACTCTATACTTAAATAAAGCTTTGTTGTATGTATTTAGTTCGATGCAAAAGAGCTTATTTATTTCTTCAATGATTAAATTCATGCAGGAACCACTGGATTCTTGTAGGGATCGCTATTGGGTTGAGCATGGCATATGTCTTTGATTCAGCAGATTATGCGCTACAGACATACATGGACTTCATATCGGTTCTCAAGATGTATACATATTTACAATAACCCTCATTAACTTATATATGTTCGTATATATACTTGTAAACTTCGTTTTTTGATACTAACAAGTTGCATTTGCATGCTAAAACCATTCAAATAGGGCATGGAGGCACTATGTCGATCATCATAAGGGAAGGCATGATCCATCAAAATTAAACAGGTTGGCTATCAAAACTCTATGTCCGGTACGTGTAACCTAAATCGCTACACTTTATTACATGGTTTGTCAATAGGTAGCATTTTCTAACTTCTCCATATGCGATACACAATGTATAAAGCAGAGGCCTGGGAGTCTACACTGTGGATATTACATATGTTGTATGATGAATAACACTGGTTCATACAAGAGACACCCAGAACTTGTAAGTTTGTCCCTTTCTTCGCTCGTAGTATGAAAACTTAGCTTATGTTATGAAATACTATACATAAACTTTGTTTTTTTGTAGTGGCTAGAAGAGAAAGGCAAGCGAAGGAACTTATACAAGGATGATGAACTCTTAGAGCTTGTGGGCGACCTTTGTGGCTTCATCGTTGATGAGGTAATTTCTTGCAAAGGCCTTTACCATGATCCAAACTCCGACTTAGGTAGCAATCCTGTATACCAACACCTTCGTGAGACACACAGGCTATCTCTAGGCCATTAATAACAAATGCACCTGGTTTGGACTTGTCGAATATTTAGAACTTGTGAATTATGGCTATGTAATGATGGACTTTGTGAATTGGACTTGTGAAACTTTTGAATTATGGACTGTAATAATGGTTTACATTATGCTTGTGTGTTTGTGGACTGTAATATAATATATATATATATATATATATATATGTGTGTGTGTGTGTGTGTGTGTGTGTGTGTGTGTGTGTGTGTGGTGGTCAGATTTGAATTTGAATTTGAATGATATATTACATGCTGTGGTCAGATTTTAATTTAAATTTCAATTTTTTTTACTGGAAAATCAACTATAGAGGCGGTTCTTAATTGAACCGCCCTTACAAATGACATCTGTAAGGACGGCTTGTGTTCTCAGCCGCCCTTAAAAAGAACATTTGTAAGGGCAGTCTTGTCACCAACCGCCCTTACAAATAACATTTATAAGATGTCATTTGTAAGAGCGGTTGGGCCAACCGTCCTTAGAGTGGCTGATTTATAAAAGCCACCTGGGAGGAGCGGTTGGGTAAACCGCCCTTACAGAGACATTTTAACCGCAGCTACAAATGGTTGCTGTGGTAGTGGGAGCAGGTACTACTACCACGGTACACAGCCATGCACACACCAGGCTGAGCCAGAGGAGCTGAGAGCCAGTAAGGCTGTAGAAGTAGAACCCATAGTAGTAGGAGCGAAGCGAGCCCCACGGCTGCTCCTCGTCGCTAGACCACCAGTAGTAGCTGTCTTGGCTACTGTCCCCATGCCCATGCATCGTTTGATCAGGGCTTTTGTGCTGCACGAACCACTCCATAGGCCATAGGAGCACGTACAGTAGCTGCTGCTACTGCAGGAAGGACTGGCCGACCGGCCGCGACTGATCCCTTCCCTTCTCTTCTCTTCTCTTCTCTGGACGGACAGCCTGACACTGACAGGATTGGGTCAGCCTTCCTTTGCATCAACTTCCGTGGCAACGGAAAAAAGAAAAAGATGCCCTAGAACGACGGTACGTACGGTTTCAAAGGAGGAAGGGAATGGGCAAATGGCCAGCTGCGCCCGTCCGCCCGTCTGTCCTTTGCATGGTTTGCTGTGGGCTAGCCTATAGCTGCTGCTGCTGTGGCCTGTGGGCTGTGGCCTCCATGCGTCCTACTCTGTCGACGGCTGCGGCAGACGAGCACGAGCTGGCCACTGTTGATCACCACCAGAATACAACAGCGAGTGATAAGTTTAATATATTTATGATATCAAATAAATAATCATTAATTTAATTATGAAATGTATTTTCATAATAAGTTTATTTAAAGCCATAAATCTGAATACTACTCACTGAAAACTTGGTCAAATGTTTTTTTAAAAGAAAACTAGGTCAAATGTAAACTATTTTTTTTTTGGCATGTTTCCTTAGATTGAATGAGTACCAGTAACGAAAAGATAGATGGATAGATCCTGCACAAAAGGCCAGCTCGATCGAGGAGGAGATGCTACAAAGGATAATATTATTCGTGAATGAAACGAAAGACCAAAAAGGAAGAAGATATAAGGTGATGATGCCGAGCAAAAGATGTGTGGGGGTGGGGAGAGAAAGATAGATGCGAGTGGACTGATCAGGCATTATTCAGGCGTGTTGACCTTGCGGACTGCGACCGCCACACTAGTACACAACTCCTTGCATCCTAAATAGAAGTCATTTTCATCTTCTTTAAAGTCAAAAATTTTAAATTTAACCAATTATTATATAAAATAACATAATTATTTATAATATATAGTTAGTACCAACAGATAGATAGCTGAATAAACTTTTTTAATAAACTTATTTAGATATATAAATGTTACATATTTTTTTTAAACCTTGTAAAAATTGATAAAGTTTGACTTACAAGTATCCTATAGACTTTTTTTATACGGAGAGAATAGACTAGTAGTAGTAGTAGTAGTACAGGGGAGGGGACGCTGTGTTGCCGCGCTTGCGTCTACTCTCTCTCTCTCCCTGTGCAGGCGCCAGGCAGCGATCAGGCGCCTGTGGTCAGGAGTCATCCCTCGGAGACCACATCATGTCTATGCTTTCATGTTTTCCAGCATATAAGAAGGACGAGGGTTGAGTGAGCCATCTTTAGCATGACCACCGGGGCTTTTGCCTCCTAGCATACTCTTTTCATACCTATATTAGTAGTCGTTTTGTAAAAGAGTTGAGTTAAACATTGAGAATATAAATCATAAATAACTTTTAAGTTGTTGAGTTCGGAAAAATAATAATCATATCAAGAAATTTGTTTTGAAAAATAGTTTCATAAAAATATACATATACTATATTTCAATAAATAATTTTTTTAAAAATAAACAGTCAAAGTTAGGCTTTAGAGACTATATCGTTGTTCTAAACATTAAGTAATATGGGTATGGAGGGAGTTTTTTTTTTGCAGGGGGAATAGATGCACGCGCGTGCACTTGCAAAAATCGTGGCGTCGCCGTTGTCCCGGCTCCTGCCTGCTGCCCGTATCGATGCGCGGCGCGGGCGCGGGAAGAAGACTTGCCGGAGAGCGAGTGAGGTCGTCGCTGCATGCCTCCATCCCGTGCCCTTTTTCTCTGCACCCAAAAGCAAGCAGCCGCGTGCATGCAATTGCAACGCAACTAGAGCTAGCAATCTGATACCTCGTCGTTGGTTGCATTGGCATCCATCCTGATCCGGTATGGCACGAATGCAGCAGAGCCGTCGCATGCAAGCGCAATTGGACACGATCGACAGGCAGCACAAAGTAGACACCGGACCGGACCCGAGAACAAAACTAGTACTAGCTACGAGGCAAATGGAGCCGCGCGCGGATGGTACCGAGATTTTCTCGAGGCCAATGCAAGCAAGATACGGCCGAAAACGAGAGGGAATTCAAGGACCTGCACCCCACGCCTGCATGGGGCGGTGGGGGTGCGACAGGATAGACTCTGCGGAATCGCTCCCACGTCCGACACAACACAAATGCGAAAAAAAAAGCCTGGACGCCGTTACGAACGTACGTGGTCACCCCCCCAAAAAAAAGTAGGCCCGCGCTGGAATGCCGGCGGCGATGACCGATGCATATGTGCGAAGAAAAAAACGGGAGATATGGTGCGAAATTGCGAATGCGATCGGCCGGTGCCGAAGTCTTCTGGGTGCTGGAATAGCCAGTATGGGTACGGTGGTCAGCGGCCACGGACACCGGCCGGGTGGCATTTGAGAGTTTGTTCATCCACGAAAAGAATATGTGCATGGTGGTGAACCCAATTGCATTAATGGTACCGTACGTACTACTACTACCCGCCCACCCACGGGAATAATGCGGACGTATTGGGACCTGATTTTGCGCACCTAAATTAAAGACGTGACAAATATAAATATTTATATATTATCAAATAAATATTATCAGATTCATTATAAAATATACTTTAATAATATAACCATAAATGTGAATATTACATGAGCTTTGCTACGGTACCCCCAAATGATTATGAGCGATTCATTGATTTCGATCTGATGGTCATGATGATATGAGGTAATAGATCAAATTTATATTTATTAATTTTTTATTTTATAAAATAGGATAAATATGGCAAGTTTTAGATATAAAATATCTTTTCTAGATTTGATTGATGTATGCCTGATCTCGTAAACCTTTTTTATTTTTTAACTTTGGATTTGATGTATTTTTATTTGCATTAATTTTTTAGGGTGTGTATGCATTTTAGGTGTTAGTGCATTCAACTTAATTTCATTTGTAAATTTAGAATTTGATAAAAAAATGTTGGTAACTTTAGGATTTAATAAAAGTTTGCATGGTATATGTTAATTTAGTGACCTTTTCTTTAAGTGTGGCAAGCTCTAATGTTGATAAAAACTATATTAATCTATTGATATTTCGCAGAAAACATCACACATATTATATGTGTATATGAATCGAATAGTTTATATTTAAATTTATATTTGGATATCAACTTGATTTTGAAGACAACAAATATTTACTTACTTTATCTATTATTTTACTAGAATAAATAATTGTGCATGCTTAAATTTAATAGATGTGTCTCCATAGAAGAAGGAAGTGGCTAGCTAGCGTGTCCGTGATTATAGGGGAATCAGTTTGCATGTACTCCCTCCGTCCCATTAAAAATGTCACTAGAAAACCGTGTTTCTATAGGACGGAAGGAGTAGGGAATTGGTGCATGTCTTCCTAGATTTCCCTTCCATCATTATAGGATGTGACCAGATTTTATATTTTTTTTGTATTTTTTAGTTTATTAAATAATTTATAAAAATATAAAAAAAATCAACAACTCAGATTGATTTAAAATATTACCTCTTCATAGGTAAAGTTTATACCATAGCATTGCTCATATTATATACTATCGTATGACATGTGTATACACCTACATCTACACAATTCATCTCAAACCATATAGAGCCTGGGCACGACTTCTCCTCAAGTGCTCCTTCGGAGGAGCCAAAGCACTTACTTGAGAAGGAGATACTTTTTGCAGCTCTGGCGCTTCACCTAAAAACGACTTCAGGTTCTCTACTGTTCACCACAAAACTACTCTTTTTCAAAAAGTATTTTGGTATGGTTCCTCCATAGAAGTTGTTTATAAAGTTAGAGCCAAAACTAGAGCCGTGCCAAGCAGACCTATACCCCCTCCCCCAATGATCTTTTGTGAGATGACGTGTGTGGTTAGTGGTATGCACATTACCAAGTAACAACACACACATAAGTACGCACATACTGAAATTATTCTAGTACGTGGCATCTGTCACTCGACCTATAGCGAAAGCACTAATTTCATAGAGGAAGAGAGAAACTGTCCAATAGAATTATATATGCACTACTCTTATAGAGGGCAGGGAACTTCAAACTCCAATTCTTATCTATAAACTGTCTACATCAAGCATATGCGTCATCCATACAGTACAGTTGATGGCGTTTAGATAATAAAAAATACTTCGTAGTTTGCAAGATTTATTTATGAGTTGTTGCGCTCAAGCTTATCACTGGCTGTTATAGTGTTATGGTTGCACTTGGAACCATTTTGCATGTTTTGTTTGTCGCGGTCATATATCCTCAAACTAATATTTGGCTGACAAGTGTCTCCTTTTCTGTGACTATATATATCTAGGATTAGACTACAATAATCAAGTGACTCTCAAGGATGACGACTGATCACATTACGTATAATTAGTTAAATCAATTGACAGGTTTCAAGGATGACGATAAGTGTCGATCCATCTATAAAAAAATGAGCCTTCGAAACGTATAATATATAAAAGCCATGATGCAGTGAGGACAAATGTGTTATATACGGAGATAGTGACTAATTTATAGTGAAGTTAACTTGGTGTGCCTCGGTGAGCGAGTGCATAAGCGATGTGATAGAGAGATGGAGATGCATAGATTTCGAATACTAACTAAGAGTAAGACGATCTAATCTATTTTTTGTAAGTACGTAGGTGAGGGTGACAGTCATGTATTGTTGATGTGTGTGTGGTGCACTAACAATGTGCTTAGTTTGTGCCACACCTTCTAATCAAGCGCAATGCATGATAAATGTATTTTTTTTTATCTTTACCTATATGTATAGGATCGGAGTAGACCAACAAGGCGACGACGACTAATCACATCATACACATATTACTTAAACAACCAATCTACAAACTCGTTTCGATTATAACCATTAGCAGTGTAGAACCATTTACGGAGAAGCTTCAAACCATTGGAATATAAAAGCCATCATAAACAAAGGCAAAGTACAGTGGTCTACAAGAAGACACTAGCTAAATTTGTTACAATGAAGTTAACTTACCATGGCTTTGTGGACGAGTGCATAAGGGATACGATAGATAACAGGGTCATTTGGTAGCGCTCTCTCGAAGTGATTCTCTTCATAGCCAAACGACTAACGCCCTGTTCGCTTGGCTTATCAGCAATATCACAGAAAAACAGTTAAAAACAGCATCAACCGGCTTATCAGCCACCGAAATAATCAGACGAATAGGGCATAAATCTTGCACAGATTTAGGTAGGGAGCGATCGCCACCTATACTGGGAGGTAAGAGCTAGAAAAAACTGTTCTCCATTGCTCCTGTTGAAAACCCATAAGAATCATCTAGTCACCTATTTCTCACTTTGCTCCCTTGCCATTTTCAAGTAGAATCACCTCATTAGAAAATCAAGAAGCAGAGCCAGAAAATCTAAAAGTGAAGCTCTGCCAAATAGTGGTTGTGTATTAAAACAATGAATCGCGTCCTCAGAGCATAGCAGCTAACAGCCTCTGACTACGGTCCAAGACTAACAACGCAAGATGGTGTGGGAGAATTTAAAACTCTATCTGGAAGCTGCGCCTGCCAGAATGATTGGCCCCTTTGAGGCCTTGAACTATACAATAGTCTTTTCGATCGGTGGCCATTAACGCTAGCTTGAGTGAACTGTCCGGCCATCCATTTAACAATGCCATTGACCTCCTTAATTCAGTTGAGAAAAGGTGGGTGCAGGCGTGCAGCAGCGCACGATTAGGTATAAAAAACGAAGAAGAAGAAGAGGTGGATTGGGGGGGAGCAGGTCAACTATATCCGGATGGGACGAGCTAGCTAGCGGCCGTCAGGTCCTAGTATATTCTATTCTACTACGGCCATTAGTTCGGAGTCGTAGTGGAGGCAGCAGCCGTCATGTCGCTGCGCTGGCATGCTCCTGGTCGCGGAGGCGTCGCCGACGACGGAGACGACGGCGCCTTTCCGGGTTTGGAGCGTTGCGGGGACAGCGAGGGCAAAGGCCGCTCGCACAGAGCTGGCTGGCAGGCTGGGGAAAGATAGCGCAGGGGGCAGCAGAGCCGTTGTCTAAGCCACCACCACCACCACAACCGAAGCATCGTGTCCTCTAGCGATCGAGGCGAGACGCACGCAGCTGCTGCTGGTTCTGCTTGGACGAACGCTGTGGCTTTCTACTTCGTCTCTTGTGATCCATACATACAGTCCCTCTACTGCTTATCAACTGCCCTTGTCACTTTCTCCTCCAGGCTCCAGAAAGGAGCTATAGCTAGCTGCTGCTGCTCGTACTAGCTAAACCATATGTATATTGCTGGTCGGCGGCGCATGTTTGCAGGAGCAGCTACCACATATTTCTGCAAATGTGTCATGTTTCTCCCTCTCCCTCTCTCTCTCCCTCTCTCTCTCTCTTTTATTATTAGTTGGAGATAAGGTGATAATAGAGCATCATGCATGCATGCATGCATGCACTTGGATCTCTTTTTTTTATGAAACCATGCATGCACTTGGATCTTGGAGCGCCAGACAATTCTTGAGACACTATATGAGCTTAGCTTGATTTTTTTTTTTTTTTTGGTGTGGGTGTGTTATAGCGACTTATTACTGTATATACTATGTCAGTGCTAGATTCCTTTTAACCACACATGTCGTGTGTTTTGGATGAGAATGAGATCCAGGCATAGGTACGTTAACGTTATGAGCGTAGCAGTGCCCATAAAATAGGGGGCAACTAGGAATCAAGTGACGAGGTCCAGAGCATTATCCTGCCCGTTTCGCTCCCTCATATGATGGGTCCTCCTCCGGCCCAGCTTGGCGCGCGGCGTGTCACAATGCGACACCCGATCGACCAAGTTGCTCCAATTGTTTAGCGTGGCGTGGCTAGGTCGTCGCCTGCAAACGAAACTAGCACTACAAACGATGACTGGTTGAGTGCATATACATACGATACCTAGCTTACGTAGAGACCGAAACAGGAGCCTGTTTGGATCCATTAGTGTGTTAACAGTTAGCAATGATGTTTGGATACATATATATCGCCCTTGGATTTTCATAGAAGGGCTGTGATTGCAATGTCACTGCTGGAGTGCTGGAATTTGTCTCCATTCGCTCGCGCTGTCAGATAGCAATCGCTAACATTTTAGTTCCAGGACAGCCGGAACTCGTACATGGGCCAAAAGACACGCAGACCGGAACATCTTGCATTGGGCCTAGGCCTGGGTGGAGTTGAGGCAGCCAACTCCATGCGCAAGTGCAAAGGGCCGAGAGAGGCTGACGAACTCACCGATCCTGACGATTCCTGGGCTGCACTGTCCCGTTGTTCGGGAATGGGAACTTTAGGTGCTATTTTATAGGTCTTGTTTGAATGAGCATGTATCACTCTCAAAGCATTCTCAAAGCATATAGGTTAGAGTGTATTTGAACTAATATACACTTCAATTCACTCCAATTTATTGGTTTGAGGTTGATACATACACATCCAAACAAGACCTAATGAGAAGAGTAACATTCATGTTCCCGAGACGTGGAACATGGGAACATGGAGGTCCCGCTCCCGCCATGCCCGTTGCATAGCAGAGCAGACACCACGGCGCGCGCGCGCCACCACAGACGGCCGCCGCTGCCCCCCTACGTGGTTGCTACTATCAGCCTGCAGCCCAGTGCCCTGATGCACAATGGTCTTTTGGGGGCATCAAGGAGATAGGACTGGTTGGAACTTGGAAACTGAACCTTGAGGTTAACAAATACGTACTCTAGCTGATTGCCTGGTCGCTGCCAACAACTGGATGTATGTCTGAGGCCAGATAAATGAGACACACCCCCAATACTTAATTACTTATCATTGAAAAAAGAGAAAATTTTGAACAGTGGGACATCCTTCAGTTACTTCTTTACCAAATCTAACTTGTCCTGGTGTATTTGGCCTGGAATTTTGTACACAATGCTCGCGTCCAGGTAAATTTTCTGGAGCGGAATGGGTAAAACAAAACACCTCCTAAGCCCTCTTAAGTTAGTCACAAATGGGAAGGTAAACGAAAATAAAAGAAGACGCTGCTGTAAGCATGCAGGACGATCTCGTAAATGTCATCGTGCGACAAGCTTCCCAGATCAGCACCAACACTTTTAGGCCAGATTCCAAGAACGAATGGAGCACAGGCATAACAGACGCTGGTCACGAAGGTCCACCAGCAAACTTGTATCCTGCTCCTGCAACAGGTTAATGCAGGGTTGAAGTGATTTGAAATATGATAAACTGAGTATTTACACAACAGAAAGAGAAACCACAGGAAAGGATTTAAAATATGCCACCTCTGTCAGGATCAAAGAAAAAAACAATGGTTTAGACACTTAGGGAGAGCATAACGTTTATACAATAATAAGTATTTCTGAATATTGGAGTTATTTGAGAATTGAAGACTCATATATTGTATCAAACAACCAGCAACAACGTCCATCCACTCACACAGATCTGGTTGATTTGCCTCTGAATAAATGATTTGATAAATAATGCCCCAGATATAGAAATAAACAGCATGATGGACACTTTCTACGCACTTCTATGTTGTTTTGCGATGCTATATAAACACAGAAAACGACTAGTGAACCGAAGAAGCAACTGTGTTTTCTCTTACCACGAATGTCCCAGAGACAGTAGTATCACGTCCAGATAATCATTAATTCAGAAATCAGAACTACACATCACAAGAAACAATTCAAAATAACAAGCTGTCAATCTCCTCATCTAAGTCATCTTCAGCGTCGTCATCATAATCATCAGATTCATCTTCATCAGCGGATTCATCAAAATCATCTTGATCCTGGCGATGACACAGAAGGGAAGCGTGAGCTTTATGGTGGTTCAGAAACAGGCAGAATACAGTTTGGGAAAGAATGCATACCTCATCATAGCTAGCAGAGGTACCTGCCATGGCATATTCATTTTCTGAATCTGAGCTATCCTCATCTTGTTCCTCATAGTCCTCAATACCCTGTTTTGTTTTACACCACATTAGTTAGTCAATAGCACAACTACATTTATCTGGCACACCTCTGTTGAATCTAGCATGGAAGTCCAAAGAGTGTCACCATGAAAAGGAAATTTCATCAAGAAAAGGAAAGGAACCACCTAGGGTGCCACCATTTTGCTGATATATATTGCTATGCATCCATTAACTCAAATGTTGTGCAATACCCCCCCAAAAGAAAAATCCTAATGAGAAGTTACATACCAGATCCAACTTCATCTGCTTGATATTGCTTTCCAGTTGATCTATATGCTGACTAAGGGCCTGCATAATAAATTATTAGTTTAAAGGAAATCAGAAAGATTCTAATGTTATACCTAGAAGAATTTTCAACAAAAAAACACTATTTTCCCAAGGCAAACTACCTCATGACGTTGCATAGCAACTGCACGTTTCAATGCCTTAGCTTTTGTTAAGAGGTTTCTTGGCCTTATGTTAATAGGCCTCCTATAGTTCTTTCCACGGTAAAAAATGAGTGCATAACCCTTCGGAACTCTTTCAATTGCAACCAGTATACCACCGCTCTCATATGCAAGAAGTCGTGCCGTCTCTTCAACGAATGACAAGGTCTTCTGCTTTGAAATTAATTTGACAACTTCCCTGTGCTTCCAATGCAAGTGCATGTTTTCAATTACACCATCAAAAACGCCACGAACTCCTGAAATACATAAGGAAAATGATCAGTTACTAGGAACTGTGGAGCACGTTAGAAGATAACTGTTCAAGAAATTACCAAGTGGCAAATATGCCTTAAGCCGTAAACCAATCCTACGGAACACAGACTTCTCCTCATCTGTAATCATTTCTTGATCATCACATGGATCGGCATGTACCATAGAAGCTTCAATCTTTGATAGTAAGCGCTCTGCTCTATGTATTTTTGCTTGAGCCTGAACATTTGAAGAGAAAGATTAAGGAACAAGTAGTAACTAACTAAAGGAAGCAGAAAATGAATTGCAAACCTAGAAGGTAAGAGAGTTAACCTCACAACAACATATTAACTATATATGCACCACTAAATTGAAATATCCTAGTTTAAAAGTAAGCTAATTTTTATCCTTTTCAAGCTATGGTGATTCAAGAAGAACAAATAGAATCTTTAGTGCTCACAATGGAAAGCTTGTGTTCGAGTTTCCTGTAAAGCTTTTGCTTTTCTGATCTAGAAGAAGCTTCTTTCATTTCTTCTTGCTCCTTTGCAGTTACTTCTCTTCCCCAACGAGCTTGGGCCTCCTGAAATTCAGCAAGAGTACCCACAAGAGCATGCCCATCTAAGCCATCCTCCGGAGGTTGTGCAATCAAAACGCTTCTTCTCTGCTCCTCCATTATCTGAATATCCTTTGTCAACTCCTCTCTTTCAGCCAACACAGCTGCCACAGATGTTGGGAGGAAGTCTTTTCCACGATATATTACAATGTAAAATTTATTTCGAAGAAGCAAGGTACCCCCTGTTAGATCCTGAGTAACATGAGAAAGAAAAGTGTAAGATATAAAGCTGTTTCGAGAAGCTTGAACATACAAAAGCACACATGGTACATCATCAAATTAGATTTGTATCTGTAGGGAGAAGCTTTTGGAACTATAAGAAATTTGAACATATGAATATAAAGCTGAAGCAAAATAAGCATTCTCTACTGCAACTTTACTGAACCATTCTCAACTTCAATGTCGGGAAGATAGAGGAGTTTACTGAACAGCTATGAAAGTATAGGAAATAAAATTCCGTTACTAATATTTAATAAAAAAATGATTTATAGTCATTATTTTAGGAACCTTTTGCTGGGAGTGATTCTTTTAATATAAGATTGCTAAACGAATCTGGAATACCATTTGACCTTTAGTTGCCTCAGATAACACAAGTATGTTTGTATGCTTCTTTAAGGCCTTTCTAACAAAAGTTATAAACTGACAATAACTATTTTTTTCAAAATTCCTTCAGAAAAAAAAAAAGTTGCCAAGTCATTATGTCAGTGAGTCAGTCAATGAGGAAAAATCAAGAATATGGCATTCAAACCTTTATTTCTTCAGCCATTATCTTATTATTTGTGTTCTGTATTCCACGTTTGACAGCAATTTTCACCACCAAACTCTTCTCCCAGAGCTTAACAATTGCTGCTGCCAAACCTTGATGATTCCGGTTTCTCCCTTCAATGAAGTTTAGCAAGCAATAAGAAGGCGCTTGCTGCCAATCGGTAAAAGCTATGACAGGGAAAAGTAATATTGACACCGTCAAAAGCAATACCTAGAGCAAAATGGCATGGAAGGTTCCTCGCTAACTTTCGCAAGTTAGTCAGCTCTGCGTTGGTAAGGGTCGAACGCATTCCAGTCGGAAGAACTCTATATGGTGTTTTATAATCAGGGATCGTTTGAGGCAGCAAGTCAGCATCCACTGGTAAGATACCCGTTCCCCACCAATCCACAAAACGAGGACCCAGCTCATCAAGCATCTGATTGAACTCCAGCTCTTCCTCTGTCATGTCCTCAGTCAACTGGGACACGTTTGCATGCTGCGCAGCCAAATCCTTACCCTGAATATCATTCTCAACAGGGCTGGAGGCATCTGGGATGAACAATGCACCATCTTCCCCCTTCACTGGTGATGAGGTACCATTTAGAGCTTGAGATTTCAGAGGCCTTTTGTAATTGCTCCCTCGGTAAACCACCATTACACTTCCAGACCTCCATATGATCAATCCGCCTGTGCGACGCTGATCAATGCACACAAACTCGTGTTAGGAATCCATTTCTGGAAGACAACCAATAACTCAGAGTGAGACTAAAGTTCACCGCAATTAACTGGACAATGCAGGTTGAATTGCCACTATCGCATCACTAAACTAATCAGTACAGTATTTGCGAACAAGCTGGAAGCGCCACATAAATTGAGATAAGAGGGCAGGGGCAAAATGGCGCACAGACCTCAACGAGCTCATGAGCTGTCTTCATGTCGTGCGCGAGGTCCTCGTGGAACTTGAGCCGGACCAGCTCAGACTTCCTCCAGGCGTCATGGATCTTCTCCGTGACGGCCGTGGTGACTCCCGCCTTGGGCACGGTGATGCGGTCGCGAAGCGTCATCCCCAGCCTGCGAAGCCGGCGCAGCTCCTCGTCCTCGATTGTGAGCTCGGCCAGCGAGGGCGCCTTGACCCGCCTCCGCTTGGTCCCATCCTCCTCGTCCCTCGACGTCCCCGTAGGCTCGTCTTCTCTCTCCCACGGGAGGACGGCGTCGTCGAAGCTGGCGGCCGCGAACTGGCGGTCGGGCCGCGCCCAGCTGCGGTCGAGAAGGTCGCCGAGGCGCTCGGTGCCGTCCGGGGGCGGCGCGGCGGCCGTGGCAGCGGAGGCGGAGGGGTCATCGTCGTCGGAGGCGAGGCCGAGGTTGCGGAGGCGGTGGACGATGCGGTCGATGGACGTGGTTGGGGACGGCACGGGAGCGGGAGCTGGAGCGGGACGGGATGGGTCGGAGGGCGCCCACCTCTGCAGCCACGGCGCGCCGGTGCTGGTAGAGGCTGGGGATGTGCGATTGCCGCCCGTGGAGGAAGGGGAGGAGGCCGAGGCCGCGGCGGCGGCGGACGAGGAAGAGGAGGAGGAGACGTGGCGGGAGGAGGAGGGGGAGAAGAGGCGGAGCGGGAGGAGGCGGTGGATGTTGGGGCGGGACGAGAGGCGGAAGGAGTGGTGGAGCGGGAGCTCGGAGAGCGCCATGGAGCGCGGGGAGCGGAGGGCGGACCGGCGGTTGGGGGGTTTATTAGCGCGGTGGCGCCATGGATTTGGGTGAGAGGGCGTGTGGGGTTTTGGGCTTGGTGGTGGCGGATAAGGGGGAGGACTGGAGGGGATTTTTTTTTCTTTCTGTTTTGTTTTTTTGCTTGTTTGATTGATCTGTGTGCAAGTACATAATTTCTGTCGAGTTTAAGTACTCGTGAAAATTGCAGCTTAGTTTCCCGATAAATGGACTCCCTCAGTCCAAAAAAATACAACTATGCTACGTTTAACCAAGTTTAACTAAATTTCTAGTACATACTCTATTATATTTAGAGTAGTACTCTCACCATTCTAAATTATAAGTCATTTCAAGAATATTAAAGACCAAATTAATATAATAATATTTATGATATCAACTAAGTATATTAGATTCTTCACCAATTATATCTTCATAATATAGTTATTTGATATTATAAAATTTTTATAATTTTCTCTATAATTTTAGTTAAATTTGAAATATTTTAACTTTACAAGATTTTTGAAATGACTTACAAGAGGGACTATTTATTATTATGACTCCAGATTAATTTATTAAGAAAATACATTTCATAGTTAATATAATGATATCTATTTGATATTATAAATATTAATATTTTTATTTTATAATTTGTTAAACATAAAGATACTAAAACTTTAGACAATGTGCTAGAATTACATGTTTTTTAAAAAAAAAAATTGAGGGAGTACTATGTTAGTCCAGCAAGTAGGCAGCTCTGCTTCAAAGATCTCTGAACGACATTGCCGTTAAACTACGTACGTGTCAACAGCACAAGCTTTTCTGAGTGTTAGTGTGTGTCCGCTGTCACTGTCAGAGATTTTACTTGCTTGGAGAAGTTAAACTTGAGCCGTTCACTTTGAGTTGTGTTACAAAGGCTGCACGCCATTAAATTTATTTCCAGCCATATACTTATGCACAGATCGAGTAAAGAAGAACTGTTGCTGGAGCAGCGGTAGCAGTAGTTTTCGGCGTAAACAGCGGTGGCAGTAGACGTGGACCTCATTTCACAGGCTCGCTCCAGGTCCGAAGACGCTGCAACGCTCCTTCGTCTTCTCCGCAGCAGAGCTCGCAGCAGCTGTCGTGGTCGTGGGTGCTCCTCCCGGTCCCGGCAGTCTCATGGCGAACAGCAGCAGGCGCGCCACTCCCAGGAGCCAGAGCAGGAGCCCGGTGAGCGCGCACCCGCCGTGGACAGCAGATGGCTCGCCGTTGCCGACGGCGGAGAGCAGGACCACCGACGCGCCGAGCAGCATGACTGGCAGGTGGTAGGGTGCCATGGATTGTTTGTGTTGCGTGGGATGCTGATTATTTACTGGATGGGCGTGCTTGTGTTGGTCGATGGTCAAGTGCACAAGGTACGAGGGACGTTAGCTGTTATATACCCAATAAAAATATATTGGGTATATATTTTTGGAACTTATGTTTGTATAAAAATATATTTTTGGAATATTTACAGTATGTATCTTATTTTTGTTTTGAAAAAAAAATCCTACTTTATTATGCTTTGTATGAACTCGTCGAAAATACACATGGAGCGTAGCTACCTGTTTGGACTTCGGACTAGTAACACACGGAGCATAGCTACATGTTGAACTTCGGACTAGTTGACCTAACGGTGGACGTTCAATATAACGTGTTGTAAGTTTCGTCTAAACTCTCCTACTTAATAAAATGATATCGAAAACATTTTCGTATTTGAGAAAAAAGGGAATAATTTAATATAATAATGTAAAGGGGATAATAAAATACTTGAGAGAATTATGATAATTTAAATATTTCTCACGAAATATGTATATATAGTGCAAAATGCATCAAACTAGCCACGGCCCGCTTCACGGCGAATGGCGTTGCGGCCCCTGCTTTTGTTCATTTCGGGAGCGATGTAGTTCATACTCTCCGAGTCCCAGCTTGTTTAAAAATTTCAGGATTAAATAAATTATTTAAATAGCGCATTTCGGACTCAAGATTTAACAAGAGCTTTCTAGCTATCTTATTATTATTTACCTTCTCTCCCCTGCACCTCCTCCACAGCGAAATTCTACTCCAAGTTGAGCTTCTATTGATTTAATACTCGAGAAGAAGTGCTTGACCTACGGCAAGACCTAGGCAGGTTGTTGGGAGTTGCCATCCCAAAAGCAGGGAATCCAGGTGCCGGGGTTTCTAAAAGTAACGGCAAAGAGTGGAATCGAATTTTCCGTCATCCTTTGCGAGCACGGTCTCACGGAGCGGAAGGAGATGAGAATTTGCCCATTGGGCACGGGAGGTCGGGAGGAGCCGGTGGGGTATCCATCCAGGCGTGGCAACCAGGACTTTTTGGCGCACTGGAGGAGGACGAGGTCAGACATGATGACACGGCTTAGCTTACAGCGTTTCAGGGTTTGGGGTTCGTTTCTTCGTTGGGTAAGCAAGTAGCAGGAACAAACATTCGCAGCATGCAGCAACATCTCCTCTACTCTCGTCCACCCCTTTTTAGTTTGTGGAGTCAAAAGTAGGCCGTGCCTGCGCAAAGTGACGAACTGAAGATCGAAGAGGGGAGGGCCAGGAATGGAGCTGTTGGTTTTTTACTGCCATGCCAAGCTGCCCAAAAGCACTCATTGCCAGTTCCCATTCAGCTGCGACTGAGAGCCTGTGAAGGCAGTCCATTTCGATGTTGATGGTGTTTTCGTTCGCATAATCATCATTATTATCTCCAGGTCCAGGGAAATGAGCTGCCTAGACATGCTAGATAGCCACTCTGTTCATATATCCTTATCTGTCATCTCGTGGTTTGAGTTGATATGCATTTTTCGCAACCCTGTTCAAATACTTGTATGCATGCATATGTGACGCATTTGATTAATCACATACTCCTGTTTCAAATTATTTTTTTTCCTATATGCTATTCGTGGAAGCTAGTTATCATAATAAGGGCGTACTTGATGAAGCACATGTATTTCAAATTATTTTTAAAGCAACGACTCGCTACTTTATTACGTGACTGAGAGGTCGTGCACGAACTGACAAAGTAATTAAACTTTGGGAGGGGGATCTAACCATACACAGGATTGATCCGAGTCCCACAACTAGCCACAACAAGCTAACTCATGTAGTCATGTGCACAGATGTTACAAAAACGTGGGACATAATTCACATCAAAAGAAATGAACTGTGAGTCCATACGAAATTTAACTTCTCTAAATAGAGTACGTACCTCCGAGTGGAAAGATGAAGATTTGAGGGCT
Organism: Microstegium vimineum; assembly: GCA_022036555.1. Lineage (NCBI taxonomy): Eukaryota > Viridiplantae > Streptophyta > Magnoliopsida > Poales > Poaceae > Microstegium > Microstegium vimineum. Next base: position 11,846,134 of record CM039127.1, read on the forward strand.
TTACTAGGACCAAGGAATCCGATTCAAGCTAAATTTGGTACATGCACACAAGATTGAGAACAAAAAATTGTTCAAAGGTGCTCAAAATTATGTTGGTATGCTGTCCGGATGTCCTTTGGTTTCTTATAATGTCTTAGGGTTAAATTGGTCATTTTATGCACCACTTAACGCCGTTAGAGAAAGGAAGGCCATATTCGGAATCAAAACTTCAAATGCGAACAACAACCAGGACCAAATAAAACATTTTCTCATTTTTTTTTCTCTCCCCACACGAACGGGGATACAGAGTCATTCCCAAATAAAGAATTATCCATTTGTTTCTCTACTCTAAGGGTGTGTTTAGATCCAAAATTTTTTGGGTTTTGGACACCGTAGCAATTTCGTTTTTATTTGGTAATTAGTGTCTAATTATGGACTAATTAGGTTTAAAAGTTTCGTCTCGCGATTTCTCATCCAACTATGCAATTAGTTTTTTTTTCGTCTACATTTAGTACTCCATACATGTACCGCAAGATTTGATGTGACGGGTACTATGCAAAAAATTTTGGGAACTAAACGGGGCCTAAATCCAAAAGAAGATTTGCTTGTACTTGTACCGTCCCACCTCTCTCACCGCCTCACGAACAATCTTTGCATGCAAATGTGGTCTGGAACTGGAAGGGGCAAGGATCCCAGGCGCAGAGCAAGAACGGCAGAGGACGTCGCCGCTAGCCGAGGCAAAATTGGGCAATTTTGTCCCTCCGATTCTCAGAACAAGGCTTAGATGGCTAGCGCGTAGCCGCGTAGGTCTCATTGCTTGTTGAGTTGCATGAGCTCTCGTGACTACTTGGGTCGACAGATTCATCTGCCAATACAAATGATTGAGGCCCAGCTGAGTTCGTTTTTTTTTTATTTACAATCTTTGCATTATTCCTTTTTTTTGTGGCAAGCATGATTGTGGGATGCATTATTACAATATTTGCATTTTCCTTTTTTTTACCACAAGCTCAAGGCAGAATGGAAGCATGCATGATTGTGGAAGGATGCATTATTACAATCTTTGCGTTTTTCCTTTTTTTAACCACAAGGTCAAGGCATAATGGAAGTTGATTAAGATGCAAAGGCTGCAAGTGGACAAGATTTGAAAAGAAGATAATTCATGATGAATTTTAAGTTGTTAAGATCATATCTGAAAATACGCTTGTTGGATACCAATATTAGGGATACGCCGATAACAAGGAATGATGACCATCGACACTGATCCACACGAGTGGTTAAGGACAATACGACGACCTCGTCCAACTACGAGGGTACGAGCTCCGCCTCGCCCTACCGCAAGGGCATAGGCTTTGACTCTGACCCGAGGTCGTAAGCTTTGCCTTGCCCGATGGTGTTTTGACTCGACCGACCAGGGCTTGCATCATCCTCAACCACTACCGGGTCAAACCTCTAACACCCTGATGGCAGCAGGTGCGCCTAGACGTGACTGACGACCACAACGGAACATGACAGGAAGCTCTGTCGCCTACAGTGCTAGGCGTACTAGCGCCATGATGGCTGCCCTCCACACGAGATCTGTCGGGACGGGCTAGACCGTCATGATCGGCTGACGTCCATGCAAACCAATAGGGATGAACATGCCAACAGTGTTTTGCCTACCCATTGTATGACCATAGACGAAAATGACCCAACAATGTCACTCAACGAGAAAAGAGAAGGTGTCATGTTCAGTCGTCAATGACAGTGCATGGCCCTAGCGACGGGTAGAGACAGAATTCAGGGACATCCTGATCTCCCACAGTAGTACGAGTGGGGCCCGCCATGAAGGAAAGAAGAATGTGATGACCTAGGATGATTCCTCAGCATTTCCCTTACTCTTTTCTTCCTATTCTAACCACCTAAACCCATCTATAAAAGGGGAGATAGGGCCTTCATACAAGTGAGACAAACACATCAATATAGACCAGAGTTTTGGCACTCATACACATAGACACACAAGACACCTAAGAGCTTCTTCCTCTCCCGGCCATATGTGATAAGTGCTACAAACTGGATGTTCCTCTCCTGATCACCATATGTAACCTCTCTAGAGATATGTGCTAGAAAACTCAACCAATATAAACCTGTGTCCTCTTAGACTTTTTTATCCTACACTAGGACAAGAAAGCTAAACACTATATGTGATGTTTTCATCAACGAAATTTAGAGTTTGACAAAACAAACTATTAAATTTTGAATCTCTAATTATAGTAGTAGATCCTAGAGACATTAGTAAATTGTTGCTTCTTATGAACAACTGCATAATGATAGCGGCACACGGGTGATGACCTAGGATGATTCCTCAGCATTTCCCTTACTCTTTTCTTCCTATTCTAACCACCTAAACCCATCATAAAAGGGGAGATATGGCCTTCATAGAAGTGAGGCAAACACATCAATATAGACCAGAGTTTTGGCACTCATACACATAGACACACAAGACACCTAAGAGCTTCTTCCTCTCGCGGCCATATGTGATAAGTGCTACAAACTAGATGTTCCTCTCCTGATCACCATATGTAACCTCTCTAGAGATATGTGCTAAGAAACTCAACCAATATAAACCTGTGTCCTCTTAGACTTTTTTATCCACTCCCGGTCGACGACGAGACCGCTCTCCGGCGCCGTTGCGTGCCGCGGCGTTGGTGGAGCCGTCCAGCGCACCCGTGGCCGCAGCAGTGGCACCACCCGCCCGTGACGCCTGCACGGGCGCCGCTTCGCCCGGAAGCATGGACGAGGAGGAAGCCGAACGCTCCCGGTAGACGAGAAGGCCGTTCCCGGCGGCGAGGACGTGGCGGGCGCCCGCAGTTGGTGATGTCGCCGTGAGAACAGTCGGGCTCTTCTCCTCGCCGCGGACGCCGAGTCGCCGTGAGAACAGTCGGGCTCTTCTCCTCGCCGCGGACGCCGAGTGCGGCAGCGACGACGGCGCGCGCGGTCGCCACGTACGATGTTGGCGACGTCTTCTTCTTCGGGGGGGATTTCTTAGACTTGACTGGAGCAGGCGAAGAAGGGCGAAGCCACTCGAGGCTTTCTCCGACGCCCTCCAGGGGAGCGAAGTTGTTGCTGCACGCCGGTAAGCCGAGCGAAGGGCGGCGGCCGCCAAAGCCCGGCGAACCCGAGGACCTGCGGCGCTCACCCTCTACCGCGGAGAGGGGTGACCCGCAGGCCCGCCATCCCTGGCGTCCCGCGGCATCAATCCACGACCAGATGGTGATTGCTGCAGCCATGGCGGCGTCCTTCTGGTGCTGGGTGGGTGCTTGGTGTTTTTGGGTTTTGGTTAGAATAGAACTTGGGATTTGAGAAGAGCGGGGACGGGGTTATAAGGTCCGCGCGCTGGCCTCCACCTCTTCTCAGTTGATTTGCTTGCAAAGTGGAGGAGGGCTGATGGCGTGGCCGTTGTCACGAGTCACGACATGAGAGGTACTACTACTTCGCATGCAAGGAGCTCTGATCCTCCAACAGACTACAGCTGCCCCCTGGCCGCAGGTACCCACTTGTCAGATTTGAAACGAATAACGTGGGTCCTTTGTTACTTTTAAACCGTTAGGTAGAGAGCCCCACTGGGCGCTGGCTTATACAGTACACTTGTATGATTTCTGTGTGATTTATAGTATGCATACTATAAAATTATATTTCATAAAAAAAATCTAAAAGTGCTTATTTGATATTACAAATGTTAGTGTAGAGTATTTTTTTTATATAAAAGAACCGACCAAAATAAAAAGATTTGTTTTGCTTATTAAGTTCTTGTTTAGTTCCATCATAAATCAAAAATTCCAACTATTTTGGATTGTAAAATCTAGAATACAAAATATTTCAGTTGACTGTTTAGTTCTAACTAAAATTTGGTTTATTTTGAATTTTAATGATAGGGATTGTGAGGATGGCACACAAATTAATGTAAAGTTTAGTTTATTTTGGTCTTTTGAGTCCAAAATCCAAAATTAAAAATAAATATTTTTTTGCCAAAAATTTTAGATGACGTTTAGTTTCATTTTGTAAAATAAAAAACATAAAATATTTTGAATTTCATGGGGTCTTGGCCCGAGAGAGTAGCTAGGACCTAGAAATACTACGGTATTGCAAAAGGCATACAAAGATTCTTCGACATTTATTACTGTGGTAAAGTAGCGTACAGGTGGCTAGCCATGAACGTAAAGGATCGGGAGGACTGCAGGTTGGGTGTTGCATTCCAAGATTTGGAGGGGGGTCTGCCAATTCTTGTTTGGATTGAAGGAATTTTGAAAGAAAACTATAGGAAATACAAAATGGAGGAAAGGAACTTAGATAGAGTGTTTGGAACATAGGAAAGATCGATTTCTTTCCTTTGAAATACTGTTGCCAGCCTATGATTTCAAAGGAAAATAAACATCCACTCTCACCCCTTGTTTTGATTTCCTTCACGAAGTCCGAGGTAGCATGCTGTGTTACTTGTCTGAAGTAGTTTATTAGCTTCGCAAACACGGTGTGAGCAAAAGAGCAAACCTGCTATTTACACGTTCATAAACATTAATGAGTCATTTGCGTTTATTTCCTGTGTTTTTCCGATGTTACAAATTTCTGCGTTTCAAACACCTATCTATATTTATTTCCTATGTTTTTTTATTTCTCTGTTTTGTCACTATATTCCTTTCAAATTTCTATATTTTACTCTATTCCTTTATTTTTGATTTCTTCGTTCCAAACAGACCGGTTTTGCTCGACGGGAGACACGGTCGCGAGAGAGATCTCGAGTGGGTCACGTTTTTGTAAAGTCATGTTGTAACATGGTCCAATCAAGATCCAACGAGGGCTTTGTTATTGTGCTCGGGACGGGTTCCTCCCAAAACCAAAAGAAAAATGCCTGGGCGGCTGGGCCAATGTGTGGAAGCACGCCCAGTTCGACCACCCAGCACATGCTGTCGTCACCACCTGTCCAGAGTCAGAGCTGCTGGCTGGGATGGGAGCGTTCGAAAGGGAAGACATGGGGCATGCTGCATGTACTGCCCGTATGCTGCATGAACTGTCCGTGTGAGTTAGTAAGTACTCAAGCAGGCCCGTGTGCGACAACACATGCATGCTCTCTCCCTTCATTTTAGCCCAAATTTTCATAATTTAGCTTTCTTTTTGAAAAATATTCACTTTTGGATCCTTGAAAAACTAATCTCATTTTTGGACCCTATGGTCGACGCCATGCTCCACGGCGCCGAGGTAACACATACCGACGTCATGTCTTGCGGCGCCGAGCTATTAGCTTTTATATCTACGTCGTGTACATAGAACAAGTACTATTGTTTCTAGTAGTTCTCTATATCGTTGCAGTAGCTCAACTGGTCAAGGTACTCAATGAGCCGTGAGGTCATGGGTTTGATCCGAGATCCATATGTTTTTAAGCAATATTTTTTATAGAAGACATTTGTTTACAATTATGGATTGATTTAATTATAAACAAACAATATTTTTATATGATGTATTATAATTATATAATTATGGAGTATTTATTTATTAGTTTATATATCTCGACTACATTTTATTGATGGGTAAAAAGATATTTCTAAATGCATTGTTTCAAACATTAAGTAAAAAATAAATTATAAAAACAGAATGTTTCAAAAGCTTATAAAAATAAATTAAATAATAAAAACGGAATGTTTTAAAAGCTTATAAAAATAAATTAAATAATTCTTATTTTGAAATCAAATAAAAAACAAATTAAAAAAAGTAGCAAAAAATGTGCCATTTCATTGATTCGAAACCAAGCCTTAAGGCTCACCAACTTAGGGCTCAACCATCTCAACTACACACACAATTGTCTTTGTTACAAGAAACAACAGTACTTGTTCTATATCTAAGGCCCAGATATATAAGCTATATAGCTCGGCGCCGTGATCTATGGCGCCGAGGTGCCTTCCACGTCAGCGCCAACTCAGCCCCTAGTCAAAATGCTCAGCGCCGTAAGGCATGGCGTTGACATGTGTTACCTCGGCGCCGTGGGGCATGACGTCCAGGGTTTTCAAAACCGTTCGGTTACCGCGGTAACCGCTCGGTAACCGACAAACCGGTCGGGACTGGTTCGGTTTCGGTACCGGTTTGAATTCAAATTTCAAATTTGAATTTTTTTTAAAAAAATTCTGAAAAAATTCCTAAAAATAGTTCACGATTTATAGAGTCCAATGGTGTAAAAATTTTTCCAATTGGAGTTCGTTTGCTATTTTTTTGGACGTGTTTAAGTTTGAAAAAAAAAGAAAAAAGAAAAAAACGGCCGACCCGTTAAGGGCCCAGGCGGCCCATTGCCTCCTATCGCCTCCTATTTAAGGAGCTGTCGGGGGGGGGGATCCCGGCCGCCCCCCAAACCCTATCCGCCCCGCATCCGCTCGCTCCCGCCCGCGCGCCGCCCGGACCGCCGCCGAGCCTCGGTAACCGCTCGGTCGGGGTCGGTTACCGAGTGATTCGGTCGGTTACCGACCGCGCGCCACCAAGCCCTCCCCCCGGCGGTTCCCGTTCGGACAGGTCGGTTACCGACCGTTGCGTTCGGTAACCGCTCGGTTGGTCGGTAAGTCTTTTTTTTGTTTTTTCATTTCTTTGCATTTGTAGTTGCTTTAGTTGTAGGATTTAGTTCTAATATGTAGTATTGATGGAGTATATGATGTAGAAAATATTTATTGTAAGATTTAGGTAGGATTTGACTTAGGGTTTAGGTAGGAGTTAGGTTTATTTGGTTTAGGATTTAGGATTTGCGGTAGGATTTGCTTTAGGATGTATGTAGGATTTAGGATTTCATTGATGTAGGATTTAGGATTTACTACGGGTCAATATTGACACATGATGTAGCTAGCATGAAATATGTTAAGGTAAACAAAAGGTGCATCCTTGGAAACTATTTTTTATAATAAATATAGTACTCGCTCCGTCCTAAAGATGATATTATTCTTAAATAGTGCTGAATCAAATAGTCTTAAATTTAGCTGAGTTTATATACTAAGATTTTAGTATTTAGTATAGTAAATAAGTAACATTAGATTCTTTATAAAATATATTTGTTGTATTGTTATATATTTGCGGTATGATTTGATGCATGTGTTGGATTTTTTTGTGTTTTCCATTTGTGCAGGAAGATGCCGAGAGACCGCAGAGACGTGGTATGGGAGCATGGTGAGAATCTTGCTCCCGGTTGGAAATGCAACTACTGTCTTAAACAAAAAGCCGGGGGTGGTGCTTCCCGGTTGAAGCAGCATTTGGCTGCGCGCAGGACGGAGGTGATCCACTGCACCAAGGTGCCCAGAGACGTCCGGGAGTACTTTCAGCAGGAGATCGACAGAACTAGGCAGGCAACTAGTGACCGCACTCGTCAGAGGGTTACACGAGAGGCTGCTGCAGCGGAGGGCAACCACCCCCTTGACGATAACGAGCACGAGGCTCAGTTGCAGACAGCCCTGAATCAGTCCAGAGCAGAACATGAGTATCAGGAGCGGGTGCAGCGGAGAGGAGGCGCTTACGAGCGTGGAGGTGGCAGTGGTAGTGGTACTGCTTCGCAGGGGACAATCCTTTGCAGAGGATGTTTCAGAGGTCTAGTTCACAGAGGCAGACCCCTGCGGTGGTCGAGGACTACAACTTGGCAGCGGGTACGAGGGGTGGACTCCAGCAGACACGGATTGATACAGGGTCATGGACGCAGAGGGGAAGGAACGCGAAGGACGCAATTGGGAAAGCTTGGGGAAAGTTTTTCCATACTGCAGGAATCCCTGGGAAACAGGCGGACAATCCGTACTTTGTTAGTGCGGTCAGGGAGACGCAGAAGTGGGGTAAGTACATATACTTGGAGACTTCAATTCATTACGTATATTTCTCTATTCTCATGATTCGCTTATGATTGCAGGTGAAGGCATCGCGTCGCCCAGTGGAAAGGATATAGACGGGAAGTACCTCGATCATAACGAGAAGGACCTGCAGATGCGGTACGCAAAGTTTCAGGAGGAGTGGCCTCTGTTTGGGGTCACGTTGATGTGTGATTCGTGGACGGGCCCGACAAGAATGAACGTCATCAATTTTTTGATCTATTGCAATGGCGTCATGTGGTTCCACAAGTCTGTTGATGCGACGGGCAGGAGCCAAGATTCGTCTTATTTGCTGGGGGTACGTCCAAAATATTATGCCAGTTCACATGCACTATGTTTTCTCGGTTCCACTAAATGTTGTGCCTACTTGTGCAGCTGATTCGCAAGGTGGTTGAGGAGATAGGTGCTGAGCATGTTGTGCATATCGTCACGGACAACGGCGTCAACTTCAAGAGAGCATGCCAGAGATTGATCGATGAGTACAAGCATATTGTTTGGACACCTTGCCTTGCACACACCATCAACTTGATGCTGAAGGACATTGGTAAAAGGGCGGAGCATGCAGGTATGATCTCAACATGCAAGCGAATTTCAGCTTGGCTACACTACCATGGCCAGTTGAATGCAATGATGAGGGCAGCCATTGGTGGTGAGTTGGTCAAATGGAATGCCACTAGGTTTGGGACCAACTACATGTTCATGGAGAGCTTCCATCGGAAGCGTGATCGTTTTATGCAGTGGATGGGATCTTCCGAGTTCTTGCATAGCAGGTGGGGAAAATCCGAGGAAGGTCACTATGCTCACGCAAGGCTGTCTAGCATACAGTGGTGGGACACACTCAAATACATCATCGATTCAGTGACACCAATTTACAGGTTCCTTCGGTTCGCTGATCAGGATAGGCGACCTAACCTGTGTGAGGTTGTCTACAACTTCCAAGAGTGCAAACCCGAGATGGAGAAGTTCTTTGGAACAAATGTGTCAACATGGCATGAGTACAAGGCTATCATGGATGCCAGGATTGCGGACGTGTACCAAGGCACGCATGTGGGCCCAGGTGCGATCACAACCATTGTTAAAATAGCCGTATCTACATATTGAGTATTTACCATTTGCTAATTTGTCGTGCATCGTATGTTGCAGCTGTTGTACTCAACCCAAGGCTTGTATACCGTTACAATCCAACTCCGTCCATGTTTGCTGGCCTCAAGGAAGCATTTGGGAAAATGACGGATGTGCACTCCGCTATCTTGACATTACAGGAGGCAGAATCATTCCGCATACACCTTGGGAGTTTGGCAGCGAGCTGGCCATTAAAATGGCCTCGGACCCCAAGACAACCCCATGTAAGAGTACTTTTGAACTCATTTTTTTTTGTCTTTTCAGCGCGTACCTAACATGATGGGTTCCACTTGCAGCTCAATGGTGGATGTTGTTCGGCAGGAGCACTCCAAATCTGCAAAAACTTGCGCTGAGGCTTGTTGCACAGTGTGTATCCTCCAGTGGATGCGAGCGCAACTGGAGTACATTTGCTTTGCTGCACACGAAGGTTCGGAATCGCTTGTCCCACAAAAAACTGAACAAGCTAGTGTATGTGAACTACAACCTTCGGCTGCGACTCGCGGATGCATCCGGACCACCTAGGCGTGAGGAAGAAGACTTCATTGACCAGTTCACGCAGATGTCCTTTTACGAATGGGATAATCCGGTTCGAGACTGGATGGAGTATGGCAGATCCAACCAGGCTCCAGTACTCGACGAAGAGGATGAAGAAACGGACATCCCTCTTCCGTCCCATATCGTGAGGTACGTTGATGTACTTTGTTAGCCACTAACGAACCATACTTTTAATAATATGATTCATTCTTTGTGATGACAGCGACCAAGTGGACCCCGACGATCTTGGGCCCATCAGTGATTGGGCCTGTAGACATGTGGGTGACACGCATCTTAGGAAAAGAAAATACCAGACGGGACGTAGCCAGAAAAAAAAAGGGGAAGCGAGTGCGACAACCTGTCACCAGCGATGATTCGACAGATGATGGCGAGGAGGGTGAGCAAAGTCCACGGTACCAGGAGTCCGATCACAGCAGCTCAGCAACTGACAGTGGAGACGGTCATAGTGGTGACGATGACCCTGGAGCTGCTGTTGTTGGTGGTGGTGGGGCTGGGGGTTCTGCAGATGGTGCTGGTGGTAGTGGTGCTGGTGATGCTGGTGGACTTCGTTTCACAGGTATGGATTGTTACAGACATTTTTTTAACGTCTTTGCCTATTCACTAGTACTAATTATGGTCGGCTGCAGACGAGACGGACTTCACACATGCTACTCAGGACCGCGACCATGGGCAGCCGGAATCGTAGAGGAGAGCGTACGACCCGACGGACTGCTACGACACGCCACAGTACTCCTCTTCCTCGTACAGTGATACATCGTACGGTGGTGGTTATACCTACCTCGTTCCTGACATCAGCACGCAGCCGGCCACTAGATGGGTCTACGAATGGCAAGACCCGGATTTCTACAACATTTTAGTGCAGGAATGGGAGACCACAACTCATTGGACGGGCCAATCGTGGATAGAGTACAAGGCCGGGCTACAGTCGCGCGGTATCGCTCTAATGTCCACCGCGGAGTATGAGGAGGGGTGCCGAAACGGGATCTTCCCTTATATGCGACGCCAGTGAGTAGTGACCATGATGTTCGCGTGTCTACGACTCGAGGTATTTTCATGGACGATTTTTTGTTGTTGCAACAGTGAACTACGCTATTTCCATCGTGAATTTGTGGCTAGTGCATCACTATAATATTATTGTGGGGTTAACCATTTGTATCACACTATTTTACATGAATTATGTGTTCTATTTACATCATTATGCACAAAGGTCATGCAAAAAAAATTGATTTTTTCAAGCAAAAAAAAATAAAAAAGACACCCGACGGTTTGGACCGGTTACCGTTCAAACCGGTCGGTAACCGGCCCTAACCGACCGGTTACCAGTCCAAAACCGATTACACTGCGGGGTTTGATTCAAGCCGTTCGGTTTGGACCGGTAACCGGTCAAACCGACCAGTAACCGCCCGACCGGCCTCCGGCGGTTACCGGATCCGGTTCGGTTTTGAAAACCCTGATGACGTCGACCACAGGGTCCAAAATCGAGAATAGTTTCTCCAGAGGTTTAAACGTGAAAATAGTTAAAAAAGGTCAAATTGTAAAAAATTGGGTCATTTTAGAAACGCCACAGCCGCCAACGAGTCCAGTCCACAGGCATGTCGTCGTCGTCGTCGCAGCCGCACGTCCTCCTGGTGTCGTTCCCACTCCAGGGCCACGTGAACCCGCTGCTCCGCCTGGGTGCCCGCCTCGCCGCCAACGGCCTCCTCGTCACCTTCACCACGTTCCGCCACGCCGGCCTCCGCGGCCTGCGCGACGACGGCGCGTGCGTCGCCGTCGGCGCCGGAGCCGGGCGCGGCCGCCTCCGGTTCGACTACCTCCGCGACGACGACGACGGCGGGTCCGGGTCGTCGCGCTACCTGGACCCCAGCGAAATGCTACGCCACGTCGCGGACGTGGGCCCGCCGGCGCTGGCCGGGCTCCTCCGGCGCCAGGCCGACGCCGGGCGGCCCGTGGCGTGCGTCGTGAACAACCCCTTCGTGCCGTGGGCGCTCGACGTGGCGGCGGGCGCTGGCATTCCGTGCGCCATGCTGTGGATCCAGTCCTGCGCCGTTCTGTCGCTGTACTACCACTTCTACAGCTTCCCCGAGGCCTTCTTCCCGTCCGAAGCCGACCCCGGCAAGCCGGTCGCAGTGCCCGGCCTGCCGACGGTGGCCGCGGACGAGCTGCCCCTCATGGTCCGCCCTGAATACGCGAGGAACCTGTGGGGCCACATGCTCAGGGCGCAGCTCGGGGAGATCAGCAAGACGGTGACCTGGGTGCTGGTCAACACCTTCGAGGAGCTGGAGCGCCCGGTCCTCGAGGCGCTTCGCTCCCACGCGCCGGTGACGCCCGTCGGTCCGCTCCTGGACCACGATGACGACGACGACGACGGCTGCTTGGCGTGGCTCGACACGCAGCCACCCGGGTCCGTGGTGTACGTGGCGTTCGGCAGCCTGGTGAACATCGGCCGCGGCGAGATGCTGGCGGTGGCGGAGGGCCTGGCCAGCACCGGCAGGCCTTTCCTGTGGGTGGTGCGCGACGACAGCCGCCGGCTTGTCCTCCCGGAGGAGGACGCCGTCGCGGCGTGCGCCGGCGACCGGGGCAGGGTGGTGGCGTGGTGCCCGCAGGGGCGCGTGCTCGGCCACCCCGCCGTCGGGTGCTTCCTCACGCACTGCGGCTGGAACTCCGTCGCCGAGGCGCTCGCTGCCGGCGTGCCGATGGTTGGGTACCCGTGGTGGTCCGACCAGTTCACCAACGCTAAGTTACTGGTGGAGGAGTACAGGGTCGGCGTCCGGCTGCCTGCGCCGGCGACGCCGGACGCCCTTCGCGCGTGCGTCGATGAGGTGATGGACGGGCCACGGGCACCGACGTTCCGGATGAGAGCCAAGGCGTGGAAGGACGAAGCCGCGGCTGCTGTTGCTGACGGTGGGTCCTCGGACCGGAACCTCCTGGCTTTTGTTGAAGAGATACGACGGTTTCATGAACGAAGATCCGAAGGTAGCATCATCATCAACTCAAACATTTGAATTCGATCGAACTTCGTTGAAGTGTCTGCTCAGGACGTTTAATTTTACTGGTCGATAATATTAGTGCCATCCGCAGCTTCAGATTGTACGTTGCCTTGACATGCATGGTCAAAACGGAGTCGTGAAAAGGATTGTTGAGTAAGAATAATAATTTCCAAAATAAGAATAAGAATGTTCTTATAGATCGAGATTCTTAGGGAATACTTTCTGTGGTTTCACACGGCTACGTACGTTCATCGATTCACGGAGACGGAGTAGCAAGCTTACTGATCCGAGCCCACAATTGTTATGTGCATGCGTACTTGTGCACATTTTATTTCTCTGTTACGATCGACGCACGAGAGCGTGATTACTTCCTGCACACCACTCCAACGCCGCCGAGGCCGGTGGAGCACTTGATGCCGGCCATCAGCAGCTCATCAGCGGAGGCAACGGCAACGGCGAGCGCATCAGCGTGGCTGCCGTGCGCGAACCGGGCAACGCCGCAGTCCGTGGAGAAGAGCCCGGACGCGACGAAGTCCCTGTCGCCTCCCATGACGGGCATCTTCGCCGACACGTCGAGGCGGTTCACGTAGCTGCGCCTGTACGTCTGCCCCAGCACGCCGTGGACGTCGTCGGTGAGGGAGAAGAACTTGAACGCGAGGTCCAGATGCGCGAGGCAGTCGCCGTCGCGGAGCCCGTAGTTATGGACCCTCGAGTCCTCCTCGGTGATGGGCACGGCGTTGGCCGTGATCCTGAACACCCCGGCGAGCTCCACCACGACGCCGTTGGTCGCCTTGCTGGTCCGCGTCACGGACAGCGACGGCGCGGAGGCGGGCGCCTCCCAGCGGGCGCCCGCGACGGCCTGGACATGCACGGGCTCGCCGTCGAAGACGATGGCGAGACGGTCCACCTCGTCGTCCCACGTGGCGGTCTTGAGCGCTCCGACGTAGAGGCGGTGGCCCTCGAACTGCACGGCGATTGCCTGCACCCAGGTCGGGTCCCTCTTCAGCCCCGGGACGTGGCTGCCGATGAAGTGGCCGTTGATGTGGAGGTTGGCGTCGGAGAGCAGGCAGAAGTCCTGGTCCCTGCGCCCGTGGAAGTAGAACGTGTTGCCGTCGCCGCCGATGAAGCGCGGGTCCTGGCACACCGCTCCTGGCTTGTTGCAATCTGCAAGAAAAATGCATGCACAGCACAGCACAGCGTGTTTCAAGCATGCAGTCAGATGCAGGGTGTGTGCGCGCGACGACGACCACCTACGTTAGCAATAGCAACTGCTGCGTGCATGCACTAGCTAGCTACTTACCGCAGATGACTTTGCAAGTGTTGCAGTCCATGTGGCACGAGTGTGGGCACGTCTTCGGGCAGGTCTGCGAATATCCGCACTTGGTGCCGCAGGAGACAACGCTCGGTGGCGGTGGTGTATAGTACGGCGGCGGTGGCGGCGAACGGCGTGGTGGCGGTGGTGGCGGCGGTGGCGGCGAACGGCGTGGTGGTGGTGGTGGCGGGTACCGTGGCGGCGGTGGTGGCGGGTACTTCTTATCGTTCCCTTCATCTGGACCTCCCCCCTTATCGGGGCCCTTGCCATTGTCAGCTAACGCAGGCGGGGACAGGAGCGCGATGCCCACGAGGAGCAGGAGAGCCCATTTCGCCACGCCCGCCATTGCTGCGTTGATCGAGCTCGCTGGTGTGCTTTCAATCTGTTGCATTGCATGACTATATATAGTAACAGGGGTCACACACACACACACACACATGCCACTATGCCAGAGGGTCACACACACACACATTGCTCTGATCTCTATGACTCTATCATCACGTGTCCAGTTGGAGAAACAGTGCGAGATACGTGAGCATGTTCCCGGCGCCGGCAGGAAAGGAGACGCGCCCCTTTGCTTGGCTGCGCGATTAGCCTGTGGTAATTAGTAATTAACTAGTTGCTATCTAGATGAATAGATGATCATATTTGATTCGCTTTTCTGCACTAGCTTGGCCTTAATTAGTTTGCTGAACTTGTTGAGACATGGCGAGTACTCCTTGCGGACCGTAGCTCATCTCATGGATGGTGTTGAGACTACCCAACTTGTACGAGCGTCAAAATGTAACTATGGCTAATCTTTTTATTTTTGTTTATTTAATATTTTTTTATTATTTAGATAATTTATTTGATCTAGATCTCATGTTCATAGCAATTGAGTGTTCCGTGAATCAGAAACACTCTGTTTTGTTTTGGGTTCAGATATGATTTCTATGGCATGCAAAAGTCGTGAGTGCTGGAAACTCCCATAAACACATGTTAGATAAGCCCATAATTTATTAACATGCTTACCGGCACTTTCATTTTATTTTTCTTTATTTAAAGACTTGTTTGGATGTTATCGAATTCACCTCAATCAACATGTGTTGAAGTGAATTATAGTAATATGCACTTAGTTAAAGTTTTACCTTACTCTATATATAACACATGTAGATTGATGCGAATATGACTATATCTAAAACAAAGTCTAACGGGGCAAATTTTAGGTCATCGTGGATGTTCCTTTGTTGGCTTAATGCTAACATAATAGATATCACGATGCCACTCAAGCTTTACACGCGTGTTGTTAACTCATCTCCTAATGCAGTATATGCGCATCATTCATGTTTTTCATTGTGCTTCTAATGTACAGAGTACAACTGTAGAAGAGTTGACATGATTACTAAACTCGGCAGCTTCTTGTTAAGGTCGTCCAAATCTAAACTAGGACTCTAGGAGTACATATATTGGATAAGAGAAGGAATCTAGACGTCTAATCGTGTTGATCTGGCTGTATGACTTGGAACTTCGCCAAGGCATTGCCGTGTAAATGAACTTGTTGATAAAGCCTCTTTACGTACAAGAGCGTCCTAGTTGAATTCCTTTCCAGGTTTATCTAATTTGGCTACGTATATAAATGGCAAGTTCCTATTCAAATGATATATAGTGCCAATTTTACAATCCGATCATCTCAAAATTCGGTGCCAAACTGATGATAAAGAGCAACTCCCTCTGATTAGAGTTCCATGGGCACCTCCGTTCCTAACAATGCATTCAGCATCATATTGTGATTTGTGAAATGATTATTGTACGGAATCCAGAAGCCAGCATTTCAACGCAAACGGGAACACGCTCGCACATATGAACCCACAAGTCACTACGCTCACACAGAAGGTAATCGTTAGGATCAATATCTGATCCAAACCAAAGCAGGAAAATAAGTGGAGTAATGGGAGACTTCAGAGGTATCAGATTTCTGTAGGTTGGTGGATGTAGCTATTGATTCAAAGCCATTCACGTCGAATCAGAAAAACTTCAGCAAAGTCAACCCAGACTTTGCTTAGCTATCGTACAATGAAAGAGCAAATGGCGGATGGGATGGGCTCATTCTCATAGTAGAATAAGACCCCTAATCTAAAAAACTTCAGCAAAGTCAACCCAGTCACCCAAAGTTTGCTTAGCATAATGAAAGAGCAAATGGTGGATGGGCTGGGCTCATTCTCATCTATGCATTTCTATTTTGCTACATTATCCCAGGTCAAGAGTTTATTTTTCTTGACAATAGCCCATAAAACCATGTACACTGTAGTCTATAGATAACTGTCACACCACTAAAGTTCACAATTTTATAGAAACGATTGGGAGTACAGTCTAGATGTGGTATATTGCCATATACAAGGTCATCTTCGTCACCGGAGTAATGAGAGATTTTTTAGATAAAGGATAATAAAATTCGGCTTCATCTATTCGAGGATAGAATAAGGCTAAATATTACAGACTCCACAACTCGACACAAAGTTCGACTGAAGTACAAAACTTACAGCCGCACACACCGCAAACGAAACAGGTAAATTTTTTTGACTAAACATAACCGACATGTCTCTGCGACAGATAGCGGAGGCTATTGATCCATTTCATCTCACTTTCTAGCCATGGGGCTTGCTATTGGTGCGAAGTTAGAGAAAACTAGACGGTGGTGTGTTTCTTTTGTAGATACGAATAATTTAAACTACAATCATGGTGAAAAATTAATCGTAAGACCTTGTTTGGATGCATGTATCTGCTTCAATCCGCGGTGTGTTGGAGTTGATTGAAGTGAAATAAAATTAAGTTTCACTCTCGTCCACCCCAACACATGTAATTAGAGAGAGAGATATGTGCATCTAAACAAAACCTAATAGTGGGTTTTCAAGTTTTTGTGGGTACATCCACACCCACAACCTCCAACGTAACTTTGCCATCGCTTGTCACACATCTTCTCAAGGTGCATTTCTCGCGAATTTTGTAAAACAATCACTAGTGATATCTAGTGCAAAATTCATTAAGGGTCCATTTGGATCCTTGGAATTGAATTCATTCCAAGGATCCAAATATGATTAGCTAGAGAATTTGGATCATATACCCTTTTTAAAAATAAAATGACGCCCTAGGCACAACTGAAGAAGACGTTTGATGGTGTTCGTTGCCTCCATCAGCGTTGCGCCTGTTATTGCTGTACACCAAGCACCAGCGGTCTACCACTGGTCTCTTCACAAATCACGGCCACCAGGCGCAACGGCCAACGGCAAACAAAACTGCTTGCATGCCTGCTGTGCCTCGCACTGGGTTGACCCACAAAAAAACATAGATAGCGTCGCACACAACCAACACAAAAATCCTCTGGTAGTCTGGTCCACGGTGAACCCATCTCTGCACGCTTGCCGGTGGGCCAGAGCCTCGAATGACATCTTAGGGACCCATGTGTCAGCCATTGGACACCGCAGAAACCACGGCGCGCCAACCCCAGCACGCCATTAGTTTACCTTTTACGACAAACATAATCAGGCTGCACTTGCACTTGGTGACTTGCATCCTGAAAATTGCACAATTGCCCCCTCTCAAATCAAAGCAGAAGACGTAATTACGCAAAAGCCGTTCCCCAGATCGGCGCGAAACAATTTTTTGTTCTAAAACCCAAGGCTGCTCCTAGTCGCCCAATAGAGAGGAGTAGGAGGACTCTCCGAAGGCCCGAGCGGGGTGTCCGAAACGGATCACCAAATCCCGCCGGGGCAGCCGAGAGATCCGACCCCTCGCCGCCGAACCTAACCATGGTCGCCGCGACCGCTGCGGCGGCGCGGCTCCTCCTCGCCCTCGCCGTCCTCGCCGCCTACCACGGCGCGGGGCCGCGCGGGGCGGACGCGCTCCGCTCGCTCGGCGTCGGCGGCGCCAAGGCGGCCGACGGGGACGTGGCTGTGGACCTCGACGCGTCCAACTTCACCGCCTTCCTCCAGGCCTCGCCAGAGTCGTTCGCGGTCGTCGAGTTCTTCGCCCACTGGTCGGCCTCTCGTCTCTGACTTCGTTGATTCGTCTTTTTTGTCCTTTTGGTTCGCGTTGGTTCGATGCGGCGGTTGGGTTAGTTCCAAATCGATCGGCGCGTTAGTTTCCGTGTCGCGAAATGGGTGGAAATTGAGGTCGTGCGATATGTGGGAATTGGGATCGGTGAATCTGTGACTCGAAATCCAAATGATTATTTCGTCTCGCTTGTGGTGTGGGCGACACCTGAATAATAATATAGCTCCAGCGAATTTTTCTGTCGTTTTTTAGTATGCTAGGATTGTTTTGCTAGCGTAAGCTGAGGAACTTTGTTCTACGCCCATCTCTTATTGGGTATGTGTCCGGTACGAAGGTAAGGGGTACCCTAAACCCTTCAATAAATTAACGCTAAACATAGCAACCATTTTTAAGGCAAGGATCAGCCTATTGTTCGGTGAGACGTGGCCCATCAATCGAGGGCCCCCGCTACACCGACTGCGGAAACCAGCCACTGCCCCGGCTCTACCTCGACGACGGACGAGGGGTTGGACGAACGACCCCCCGGCTTCACCTCGACGACGGACGAGGGGTCGGACGTACGACCCCCCGGCTCTACCTCGACGACGGACGAGGGGTCGGACGAACGACCCCCCGGCTCTACCTCGAAGACGAACGAGGGGTCGGACGAACGACCCCCCGGCTCTACCTCGACGACGGACGAGGGGTCGGACGAACGACCCCCCGGCCTCTACCTCGACATCGACCCCCTCAACCCGTCGACGCCTCGACCTTCCAGGCACCGTCGGCGGACGAGGGCTCGAGTAACCCAACCACTCCGTCATGGGTAAAAGTAAACCCACCTGACGACATGGGCGCCTGCGTTCGCTGTCAAATCCGCCAACTCCCCGTCCAGTCCCCGACTCCCGTCGACTGTGCCGCCACTGCCGCCACTACGCAAGTACGGACTTCTACAGTACCCCTCGGAAAGTGAATAGTGCGACCCTCGACGACGGCTTCGGGAACGTGCCAGAGTCATACGGGGCTCGACCCCCCCCTCGACCGAGGGCTCGACCCCCTCCTCTTCAACAACTCCGGTACGGAAGACGTCCCATCCGCCCCATCCCACTTCGGCCATGGGACTCGTGCCCGCCTGCGAATACTGTACTGCGACGACTTCTACTGATGCCACGACCGGGGACGCCTGAAGGACGGGAAGACCACGCCGCCACAGTGCTCGATGTCTCTTCGCCGACACTGTGCCGTGGATGCGCCGCCCATACTTCTACTATTAGGGCCCTGTACCCTCGAGTCTCCCCCTTGGTCTATAAAAGGGGGACGCCGAGGTAGATGAAAGGGGGGGCTCTGGTCAGAGACTTCTTTTTCCAGGTTTCTCTTTGAGGACTCCAATCCGACCTTGGTTCTCAAGGACCCTAGACCACACCACACACACATACGCTCGATCGACCCCTCGGGAGGCCGACTCCGTGTAACACTGCTTGTACCCCCCCTGTACGAGCACGCTTTGGGTGCGAGATAATACAAGTCATCCTCCCCCGCTGGACGTAGGGCCTTCTTCGCCCGAACCAGGATAAATCTTGTGTCCATCTTGCATCACGTCTGAGAGAGGGAGCACGCGATATACAAATTTACTCGTTGGTGGTCTTGACCCCCGGGTCATAACACCGACAGTTGGCGCGCCAGGTAGGGGGATTCGCGTGCCGATCAACTCCGAACTACTCTCTCAGATGGATTCCACCATCCCACCGTTCCCGTTCAACACCGTCATCTGGTTTGGCAGTCTAGGGTTCGTTCCTACGGACCAGGGCGACTTCATAGTCTTCCCCTCCGCCCGTGGCCTAGACGTCAGCAGTTCCGCTGCACCGGAGCCAGCTAGGATCAGACGACGGCCCCTCCGCTTGCGACTCTGGCCTGCGATCAGGAGGAGGCGCGAGCGACTTCGATGCGCTCGCCGTCGTGCGAGCTCTGGGGTGCCGGATACCGTTCCCTCGGTCCCAGCTGGCGACACGGCCCCCTCTCCTAGGGGTCCGCTTGACCCACGCTTGTGGGCCGAGGGCAGGCGTCTCCCCGAGTGGGACTTTGACTCTTCTGCATCATCATCCCCGGAGGCTCCCGTGACTTCTCCGACACCTACGACCCCATCACCACCGCGCGGCCCGTTCCCATATGGGCTCCGCAACAGCGCCGGGCTCTACTCTGCCTTCGCAGGGCAGCGAGTACATACCTACGACGAGTCCCCATGGACGCCGTCATGGGCGACGATCGATCCCGTCACTACCCCTTCACTGGGCGAGCCAGAGCTGCCCCGTACGTGGGGAACGTTACGGCGGCGCCTGGAGGAGGAGGAAACAGGCAGGCTCTTCCCCCACTTCTACCACGCCGACTTCGACTCGGACTCTCCCGACGAGAGTTACGACTCCACTCGGGAGTGCTTCCATCTCGACGAGCAAACCGTCCTTCAGGACGACGTCGACGACACAACGGACACCGAAGAAGGGAGGGGGGCCAACGCCACGCCACCTCAAGACGCCATCCCCCCAAATCCCGATAGAGCCGATCCACCCCCGACGTCCAGATTACGCAGGTCCAAGAGCTCCTCGGCAAGCTCGAGGAAGAGCGCCTGCGTCTTCAGCAGCTTGAACATGCCCTCGAGCGGGATCAAGGGCGTCCTCAGGGTGGAGGAGCTCGCGAGCGGGCCCGGGAGGTCCACCGGCAGATCGTCGAGGAAGGTAACGTTGAACCCCGAGTCTTCAACCGCGCCAGCCAGAATGTTGTAGCAGCCGCGATGCTGCTCCGCGACATGCCGGCGCCATCGACCCCCCAGGCACAACGTATTAGGGAAGAAATCTAGGGGCTACTCCAAACTGCGGCCGTCCAGCAGGCGGAGAGCTCGGCCTCGAGGCGTCGAGGGGCTGCCTCTGAGCGGCAAGCAGCGCCCCCTCGACAAAATCGGGAGGCCTCTGTCCACCAGAACAAGGCGCCCCAGGGCCGGGTCGAGCCACGACCGGTTCGGGAACGCCTCGTCGACGACCTCCCCCCTCGAGTGAACAATCGACGTCGATGCGGCGATGCCGAGGCTCGAGGCTACAGCGCTCACCGAGGCGGGCGCTACGACAGTGACGAAGACCGATGTCGGTCTCCGGAGCCACCGGGGCCTCGAGTCTTCGGAAGAACTATCCGACGGGCCTCCCTGCCCGTGCGTTTCCGTCCACCCACCAGCCTGATCAAATACAACGGCGAAACCAAGCCAGAGCTCTGGCTTGCCGACTTCAGGCTGGCATGCCAGCTGGGTGGAGCCAAAGATGACCTCGTCATCATCCGGCAACTCCCGCTATTCCTCTCCGACACCGCTCGAAGGTGGCTCGAGGAGCTACCCCCGGACTTGATCCAGGACTGGTCCGACCTGGTTCGGATCTTCGAGGGCAACTTCAAGGGCACCTACGAGCGGCCGGGCAACTCCTGGGACCTTCGCAGCTGCAAGCAGAAACCAGGAGAGACCCTCCGCGCCTTCACCCGCCGATTCTCGAAGCAACGTACCGCACTGACTCACATTTCCGACCACGAGGTCATCACGACGTTCATCGCCGGGACGACCTGCAAAGAGTTGGTGCGGGAGCTGGGGCGAAACATCCCCAAGACCGCCAACGAGCTCATGGACGTCATCGCCAACTACGCGGCTGGCGAGGAGGCCGTTGGCGCATTCTTCCAGACTCCCCCAGCGAAGGAGGAGGGCAACGCGGACGAACCCGGGGGCTCGGACGATGGGCCCAAGAGAAACAAGGGGCCCAGGAGGAACAACGACGGCAACGGCGGCCAGAAGAAGAAGAAGAAGAAGAACCAACGGGGCCGACGCGTCGTCGAGCCCAACGTCGAGCAGGACGACGACCCCGACGACCTTGTCGCTGCAACGGACAAGCGGAAGCCTCGAGGGCCCCCTCCGACGGGGGCGTCTTCGACAAGATGCTGAAAGAGCCTTGCCCCTACCATACGGGGCCGGCCAACCACCGCCTCGAGGATTGCCGCATGCTTCGAAGGCACTTCGTCCTCCCTGGTCCCAGGAGAGATGACGGCAAGGAAGACCCGCCCTGTGACGTCCAAGTCAGGGGCGATGTTCAAAAGGGAGGCTTCCCCGAGATCTACGACTGCTACATGATCTACGGGGGACCCTCGACCCGCCTCACCACGCACCAACGCAAGAGGGAGCGTCGAGAGGTCTTTTCCGTTCGGGCCCAGGCCCCACGGTACCTCGACTGGTCCCACACACCGATCACCTTCGATCAGGACGACCACCCCGAGCACATCCCCAACGCAGGGGTTTACCCGCTCGTCGTCGACCCAATCATCCTCAACACCCGCCTCAGCAAGGTGCTCATGGACGGGGGGAGCAGCCTCAACATCATCTACGCCGAGACCCTCGACCTACTGGGGATCCCGAGGACCATGCTCCTGCCCAGCGCGGGGGGGTTCCATGGAATCGTCCCGGGGAAGAAGGCACTCCCGATCGGCCGCGTCGAGCTACCGGTCTGTTTCGGCGTCCCCTCAAACTTCCGAAAGGAAGAGCTGACCTTCGAGGTGGTCGCGTGGCGAGGCACCTACCACGCCATCATCGGTAGACCGGGGTACGCCAAGTTCATGGCGGTCCCGAACTATACCTACCTCAAGCTCAAGATGCCGGGGCCCTCGGGAGTCATCACCGTCGACCCCTCCTACGAGCACGCATACGACTGCGACGTCGAGTGCGTCCAAAAAGCCGAAGCCCGTGAGGATTCTGCTATCCTCGCGGCCCTCGACGACTTGTCCGGAGAGATCCCCGACCCCAAGCGCCACGCTGGCAACTTCAAGCCGGCGGAAGACACGAAGACCATCCCGCTCGACCCCGGCCTCAAGGACGGGAAGGTGCTGACGATCAGTGCCACCCTCGAGCCCAAATAGGAAGGCGTGCTCGTCGACTTTCTCCGAGCGAACGCCGACGTGTTCGCGTGGAGTCCCTCGGACATGCCGGGCATCCCGAGGGAAGTCGCCGAGCACTCCTTGGACATCCGAACCGGGTCCAAACCGGTGAAGCAACGCCTGTGCCGCTTCGACGAGGAGAAGCGCAGGACCATCGGGGAGGAGGTCGACAAGCTCTTGAAGGCCGGATTCATCAAGGAGGTACATCACCCCGAGTGGTTAGCTAATCCCGTGCTTGTAAAGAAAAAGAATGGGAAGGATAGGATGTGTGTAGACTACACTAGTTTGAATAAAGCATGTCCTAAGGTTCCTTTTCCTTTACCTCGCATTGACCAAATAATAGATTCCACTTCGGGATGTGAAACCCTTTGCTTCCTTGATGCGTATTCCGGCTACCACCAAATAAAGATGAAGGAGTCCGATCAGCTCGCGACCTCCTTCATCACTCCTTTCGGCATGTTTTGCTACCTCACCATGCCCTTCGGCTTGCGGAACGCCGGGGCCACCTACCAGCGATGCATGCTCCGCGTCTTCGGGAAACACATAGGGCCGATCGTCGAGGCCTACGTCGACGATATCGTGGTCAAGTCCAGAACCGTTGGAAACCTAGTCGGAGACCTCGAGATTGCGTTTGGGTGTCTCAGGACTAACCGCATAAAACTAAACCCTGAGAAGTGTGTCTTCGGGGTCCCTCGAGGCATGCTCCTAGGGTACATAGTTTCCCAACGCGGTATCGAGGCCAATCCCGAGAAGGTAACCGCCATCACGAGGATGGGCCCGATCAAAGACCTCAAGAGTGTGCAAAGGGTTACTGGGTGCCTTGCCGCCCTCAGTCGCTTCATCTCGAAGCTCGGAGAAAAGGCCCTGCCCCTTTATCGACTCCTGAAGAAGACAGAACACTTCGCGTGGACCACCGAAGCTGAGGAATCCCTCTCGAGGCTCAAGGCCTTGCTCACCTCGCCCCCGGTCTTGGTCCCCCCGAGCCCGGCCGAGCCCCCCTGCTTTTATGTCGCGGCAACTACGCAGGTAGTCAGCGCGGTCATAGCAGTCGAGAGGGAGGAAAAAGGACACGCCCTGCCGGTTCAAAGGCCTGTCTATTTCGTGAGCGAGGTCCTTTCCGAAACCAAGACAAGGTATCCCCACATCCAGAAGCTACTATACGCGGTCGTCCTCACTCGGCGGAAGCTCAAACACTATTTCCTGGGCCATCCGGTCACTGTGGTTTCATCTTTCCCCCTCGGAGAGATAATCCAGAACCGGGAGGCATCGGGAAGGATCGCCAAGTGGTCCGCCGAGCTCATGGGGGAGACCCTCTCCTACGCCCCTCGGAAGGCTATCAAGTCTCAGGTACTGGCAGATTTCGTCGCCGAATGGACCGACACCCAACTACCCCCGGCGCAGGTGCAGAGCGAGCTCTGGGCCATGTACTTCGACGGATCACTGATGAAGGCGGGAGCAGGCGCAGGATTGCTATTCGTATCACCCTCAGGGGTCCATATGCGATATGTCATCCGCCTCCACTTCCCCGCCTCCAACAACGTCGCCGAGTACGAGGCCCTCGTCAACGGCCTGCGCATCGCCATCGAGCTCGGGGTCCGACGCCTCGACGTGCGAGGGGACTCTCAGTTGGTAATCGACCAAGTGATGAAAGACTCGAGCTGCCACGATCCTAAGATGGAAGCCTACTGCAAGGAGGTTCGAAGGCTCGAGGACAAGTTCTATGGCCTCGAGCTCAACCACGTAGCCCGTCGGTACAACGAGGCTGCCGACGAGCTGGCCAAAATTGTGTCTACTCGAGGGACGGTCCCCCCCGACATCTTCTCGAGGGATCTGCACACACCGTCCGTCGACCTAGGCTCGGGGGCTCCCGCCCTCGAGCAAGGGGTCGACCCACCCCCCTCGACCGATCCCCCCTCGGGCGGGGGAGAGGTCATGGAGATCGACGGGGCCGTCGCAGTGCCAACCCCTCCGACGGATTGGCGCACGCCTTACCTCGAGTACCTGACGCGAGGCGAACTCCCGGAAGACCGCACGGAAGCCCGTCGAGTAGCTCAGCGTGCCAAAACCTACGTCTTGTACGGGGACAGCCGCGAGCTATATCAACGCAGCCCGTCGGGTGTACTCCAACGCTGCCTCACCCTCGAGGAGGGGAGGGCACTGCTGAGGGACCTACACTCGGGGGCTTGCGGCCACCACGCGGCGCCGAGAACCCTGGTAGGAAGTGCCTTTCGACAGGGCTTCTACTGGCCCACGGCAGTCAACGACGCCACCAAACTCGTCCGATCCTGTCGGGGATGCCAATTCTATGCCAGGCAGACTCACCTACCCGCCCAAGCTCTTCAGATGATACCCATAACTTGGCCGTTCGCAGTATGGGGGCTCGACATGGTCGGTCCCCTGAAAAGAACCAAGGGCGGGCACACTCACCTTCTCGTGGCTGTCGAAAAGTTCTCGAAGTGGATCGAGGCTCGGCCCATCGCCAACATCCAGTCTCGGCAAGCCGTGCTATTCTTCACCGATATCATCCACCGCTTCGGGGTCCCCAACGTCATCATTACCGACAATGGCACGCAGTTCACCGGCCAAAAGTTCCTGGACTTCTGTGACGATCACCACATCAGGGTGAATTGGTCTGCAGTTGCCCACCCTCGAACTAACGGTCAGGTCGAGCGTGCCAACGGCATGGTTTTGCAGGGCCTCAAGCCAAGGATCTTCGACCGGCTGAACAGACATGGAAAGAGATGGGTCGAAGAGCTGCCCGCTGTGCTATGGAGTCTCCGAACGACACCGAGTCGAGCTACGGGGTTCTCCCCGTTCTTCTTGGTCTATGGGTCCGAGGCCGTCCTCCCCACCGACCTCGAGTACGGGTCCCCTCGACTGAAAGCCTACAGCGAGCAAGCCAACACAGTAGCCCGAGAGGACTCCCTCGACCAGCTCGAGGAAGCTCGTGACATGGCCCTGTTCAAGTCGGCCCAGTACCAGCAGACACTACGACGCTACCACGATAAGAACGTGCGCAAAAGGGACCTCAACGTCGGCGACCTCGTTCTGCGCCGTCGACAGAACAGCAAGGGGCGTCACAAGCTGACACCACCTTGGGAGGGACCCTTCATCGTGGCAGAGGTGCTGAAGCCCGGCACTTACAAACTGAAGAACGAGAAGGGAGAGCTCTTCACCAACGCGTGGAACATCGAACAGCTACGTCGCTTCTATCCCTGAGGCCCCAGGGCCTTGTACATTTTCGCATTTATGTACAAATTTTCGAATGAATAAAATGTGCTCGAAACACTTTCACGTCCGTTCGTAGCCCGAAGGTAGCCTCGACTTTGCCCGGACAAAGTCGATCTCCCCTCGGGGGCTGGAAGAAGGGCACCCCCCCTAAGTCCCCGAAAAAACCCGTACGCTTTCTCTCGAAACTCGACCCCCTCTCGTTTCTTCGCCTCGGGCACGCTTCGTAACTAGGTAAAGGCGCCTCGAACCCCCTAGGGGTCGAGGGTGTCGTCGAGTCAGGGACTCACCTACGCCCCAGGGCTACGGTATCCCTACTCGCCACCCCCTTCCTAGGATAAGAGCGTGCGTCTAACACTTAGTTCACGAGCGTCGACTCAGGCAAAGAAAAGCAGGGAGAGCCCGAGAAGTAGAAATAACGAGACGAACCCACCCACAGCACTAAGGTAGCCTCGACTTTGCCTCAGCAAAGTCGAGCCTCCCTCGGGGGCTAACAGGGGGGGCACCCCCCTCCTAGGTCTCCGAAAAACTCGGAACGTTTTTTCGAAACTCGACTCTCCCTCTCGTTCTTTCCCTCGAGTACGCTTCTGAACTAAGTAAAGACGCCTCGAGTTCCCTAAGGGTCGAGAGTGCCGTCGAGTCAGGGACTCACCTACGCCCCAGGGCTACGGTATCCCTACTCGCCACCCCCCTTCCAAGGATAAGAGCGTGCGTCGAACACTTAGTTCATAGGCGTCGACTCAGGCAAAGAAAAGCAGGGAAAGCTCGAAAGAATAAAATTAACTCTGTACACATCGATCAAAATGCATCATATACAAAAAAGCCCTCGGGGGCTTGGCATTGTATCGGTACAGAGGCCTAACTATTACATGGACCTTTTTGTCCAGATATGGCTCGCAGGCCCGCGACCACCCGTCGACATCTCCCAACGACTACTCATCCGCCGAGGGGATCACGTCGGGCTCGAAGAGTTTCGCCAGCTGGCCTCCGGGCACCTCCGCGTGGTCCATCAGCTCCTGACACCTCGCGTCGTTCTGCTCCTCGGTCAGATCCGGGTCGGTGGCGAACCCGTCGACAACGAGGTTGAGATCCACGTCGTAGAAGGAGTTGACGACCGCGAGGGCCCGCTTCACCCCCACATGCAGGGCGGCTCGGACGTTCTCCGTCACCCCCCGCGTCATGGCGTAGAAGCGGCGCAGCAGGGATTCCCCCGAGTGTCCCCCTCGAGCTCCGGCTCCGGCTTGACCGAGAGGTCGTCGCAGAAGGTGTTGATGGCAGCCGGAGAGCGACGCGTTGAGGTTCACCTCGGTGCTCAGCAGGCCCTGAAGATTGTCCAGGTCCTTTTGGGCGCGGGCGTTCTCCTCCGCAAGCTCTGCCGAAACAAGCACATAACGATCAAAACCCGAAAGCAGAAAAAGGGTCGAGACAGGACAGACCCCGCAAACACCCGAAACACTCACCTTGGGCCTGCACATCCAAGGCGGAGTAGGCCTGCTCGGCCTCCTCGAGCTGATGGCGGACGGCGTCAAAATCAGAGGACTGGTCCCTGACTTGGGCCTCGAGACCCTCGATGGTCTTGTATGCCTCCCCGAGGGCCTCCTTCTGCTTCATCGCCACCATGCCCAAGGAGGTCGCGCGGGTCCGCGCCTTCTCCTCCGAGGCGGCCAGAGCGTCGCGCTCGCGGGAAAGGACGTCAAGGTCTCCCCTCAGCCGGGCGGCCTCCTCCGTGGCCTTGCGCTGGGCCTCGACGGCGGCATCCCGCTCCTGCCCAACGGCGATGGTCGACCGAAGGGCATCATCGAGCTTCGCCTGCGCCGACGACAAGGCCTCCCGGGCTTCCTTCTGGACAGCCTCGTAGCCGGCCTTCGCGTAGGCGACCCTCGACTCGGCATCCTTCTGGATAGTCGCCGCCTCCACCTTCGCACGAGCGGCCTCACCCTCGCCTTCTCCAGAGAGGCGTGGAGGGTCGAGAGCTGCCCCTGTACCCGGAGAATGTACTGAGACTTCTCGTACGACCTCACCCGCAGCGACTGACAGGGATAAAGACGAAGACGGTCAACAAATGGCAACCATGCAGTGCAAAGTACAATCTAAGGTAGAACGGAACCTACCTCCATTCCCTCGCGTAGGTCCGCGGCGGCGACCTCCGCAGCGCGACGTACCGAGTGTTCGAATAAAGCCCGGTACTCCTCGACGTTCTCCCACCGTCGAAGCTCGGACTGGTCGTCGAGCGTGAGGAAGAGTCGCTCGGGGTCTCGAGGGTCCGCCACCTCGAGAACCTCCTGGCCCCACGCCGCGCTGCGGGCGGCGATCCTCTGCTCCATCGGCCCGGTGACGCCAATGCGCAGGTCCCCCCCTCCTTGGTAATCGGAGAGGGGCGAGGCTTCCTCCTCGGCGCCACCTCGCGAGGACGTCGACGGTCCTGCGCGATGAAGGGCTCCGAAAGGTTAATGCCTAGC
Organism: Microstegium vimineum; assembly: GCA_022036555.1. Classification (NCBI taxonomy): domain Eukaryota; kingdom Viridiplantae; phylum Streptophyta; class Magnoliopsida; order Poales; family Poaceae; genus Microstegium; species Microstegium vimineum. The sequence continues at coordinate 11,874,587 of CM039127.1, forward strand.
GAGACAAACCCACCGCGTCTCGAGTGAATCAAAGTGCGACTTACCTTGAGATATCGACCCCCCAACCTCGAGGGGAGGTCGAGCCACCTCTGGCTCCGCCCGAGGAGCCGCGATGATGGCCAGTTCCGTCGGGTCCACCAACTCGGCCACCATCTCGTCCACTTGGGCGGGGGTGGATTCCATGAGCATCCCACCCTGAGCCGGCGCGGATGGGCCCTCGACGCGCTCGAGCTGGAGTCGAGCCTCCAACGCCGCCAGACCCTCGGGCCAGCGCCCCGGCGTCGGGTGAGCCGGGGCCTCCCGCTCGGCCGCAGGAACCTGGGCCTCGACCACCTCCACCTCCTGGGCCGCGCCCGTCGTCGGTAGGAGCTCCACACCCCCCGGGGCGCCGGACGCGACCCCTTCCGACGGCCGCGCAGGCTCCGTGACCGTCGCTTCGACGGCTACCACCGCCGGCGGGTCCGCCTCCTCCGCCGTTTGGGTAGGCGCCGAGGCCCCCTGTGCCTCCCCCCGCGCCGCCACCTCCGGGGTCGTGGCTGCCGGTGCCGCCTCAGGGGCGACCGTCGAAGGGGGCGGGGCTGCCGGACCAACCTCGACGACGGCTTGCACCACAGCCCCCGTCTTTAGCTTCTTAGCAGGGGAGGGGAGCGCAACCCCCAGCCGGCGCTTCGACCTGAAAAAGGAGCACGTTGCGCGATAATAAGCACGAGTCCTCACCGACGAAAAAAGAAAAAACGTACGACAACTACGAGCTCGACTTACCCTCTCGGAGCCCGACGCTTCGGCTCGGCGCTCGCCGGGCTGGTCGAGCTCTGGGATGCCACTGCCTGGGGGGCAGGGGTCGAGGCGGTACTTGCCACCTTCTCCCAAGCAGGGGCCGGCGGCGCCACCGTCGGCTTCTTGCTGGCCCCCACCCGCGCCGACGGGTCCGATGCCCGCGCGCTTGACGCGGTGGGCTTCGGGGGCTCGCTCGATCGACTCCTCGACGGCGACGCCACCCTCGCCCTCTCGCCGGTCTCCGCCTGCGCCGGCGGGCCCGGCACCGGGCGGTCGACGCAGCGGGCGTCGGGGGCTCGCTCGATCGACCCCCGACGAGGGCCGCGGCGTCTGCGACCGCGTCCGCCGCGGCGCGACTTCTTGCGAGGCCACGGGGCGCTCCGCCCGTGGCCCAACTTCAACAGGAGGGGCCGACTTCGAGGTCGACCCCCCCTCCCCACCGGTAGCAGCGGCCGCCTGCTCAGGCGCCGTCTCCTCGCCCTCCTCCTCTTCGTCTTCCTCATCCTCCTCCTCGTCCTCCTCCTCCGAGGGCGACAGCTCCTCATCGAGGCCCAACCGCCTCTGTTGGGCCCGACGCTGCTTCCTCTGCTCTTTCTCTAGAGCCTTCTTGGTCTTCCTCTCCTTCTTCTTGTCCTTGTCGGCCTTCTGCTTCTCCGCGCGGAGGCGGTTCGCATCCCTCGTGGCCCGGTCCTCCGGCACCGGGGTAGCGAGCGCTTGTAGGACACATTCCCCTGCGGGACGCAAGGTGGTCAGAGAACAAGCAGAAAGGACGGGAGGGGCGGGCGCGAGGACTTAAAGTAAAAGGAAGGATCTTACCAGCTCGTAGAAGCCCTCGTCCGGCTTCATGGGGACCTTCGCGACATCCTTGAGGGCGAACCCCCCCGCGAAAAAGCGGCGGACGCGGCTGGCCACGCGGTCTGGGGTCAACTCCTCCTTGACGAAGCGGCACCCCGACACATCGACCCCCGGACCCATCTCGTCGAGACGGAGGGGCCGAGCCATCAGCGGCAGAACCCCCCGTCGATGGAACGCTGATGCAGCGATCTCCGCGGTAAGGCCCTTCCCCTTCAGACGCCTGAGCGCGTCCAGCAAGCCCTTGAGGTGTTTTTGCTTGTCCGTCGGAACGCCGTACCTCCAGCGCTCGGGCTCGGCGTTGAGTGTCCTCCCGGTGTACGCTGGGAGCAGACCGTCGTCGTTCCTCAGGTAGAACCATCCTGAATGTCACCCGGAATGGCTCGAGGATGGGTTCGCAGAGAGCCAGAGCTCAGGCCGCCTGGCGTAGATGCTGCAGCCTCCGGCCCTGACCTCCCGACGGACGCCCTTGCTGACCGAGGTGGTGAAGAGGTTGGCCTTGAAGATGTGGAGCCACAGATCCCAATGGGGCTCGATCCCCAGATAGCCCTCGCACACCGCGGCGAAGACCGCCGCCTGGCTGACGCCGTTAGGAGTGAGGTGCTGGAGCTCCACTTCATAATGGTGGAGGAGCGCGCGCAGGAAGCGGCTGGGTGGAACCCCCAGTCCTGCCCGGTGGAAGGCCTCGAGCGACACCACATACCCCTCCGGCGGGTTGGACTCGGCGTGGTCCGGTGGCGGAGCTATCCACTCCGGCCTCTCCGTCGAGGTGACGGGCCGGAGAAGCCCGCTCTCCACCAACCCCTCCAGATACGACTGGCGGACCGAGGAAGCAGGCCAGGCGCCGGCGCCGAAGAGCTGGAAAGCGGCCATGGGAGCGGTGGTTTGCTCGGATTTGGAGGCAGAGGGTACGTTCCCTATTTTTTCTCTTTCTCTCTCACTCGCGCAGATTTCCTGCCCGCGGGACGCCTAAGGCAGAGGCAGAGAGAGGAAGGCGAGGAAGACGGAAGGCAAGGAGGCGGGGAAGGCTAATGCGCGTAAAGGGCACCAGACGCCTCGCCCTCATTATTTATGCGCGGGAGGCCAACGGACGGATCCGGCACAGGCAAGAGAATCTCCGCATTTAATTCGCCTGTACTTCCTTCCTCGTATTTCCTCCAGGATAAGGCATAACATCCTATCATCGGGTTCCGCGCCGTACTCCGCGCTGTAACCGCACTGTTGCGCCGAACGGACACCGCCTAAAAAGGCGCGCGGCCGGAAACACCGTCTTCGAGGGTAAGGAATCTTGAGGCAGCGAGAGCTGGCCCTCGAGAGAGGGTTCGACAGCTACCCTCGAGTGCCCGAGGCCAGAAATGACCTCGGGTTAGGACCTCGGTCCACCCCCAAAAATCTCGAGGGGACAAAGGCCGGCCTACGAACGGGCTCGATAGCCCCCCTCGAGTACTCGAGGCCTGATAAGGGCCTCGGGTCGTCAACTGCAAATCATACATGGCCTCGAAGGGATAAAGGCTGGCCCGTCCGGGGGTTCGACAGCCTCCCTCGAGAGTTCCGACACAGGTATGTCCCCAAGTTCAATACAACAACCACCTGCTTTTCCCCTCGGCGGTCCACAAAGTCGGACTCCTCCTGAGGATAGCGTCGGATGACGAACCATCCGTCAAATCTTGAGGGAGCGAAGGCTGGCCCTTACATAGGGTTCGACAGCCGCCCTCGAGTACCTGAGGTCAGGAAGGACCCATGGTTATCGGACTCCGGTCCACCCCCAAATCTTGAGGGAGCGAAGGCTGGCTCCACGAACGGAGTTCGACAGCCGCCCTCGAGTACACGAGTCAGGGATGCCCCCGGAGGCTTGGGAACGAACTCTCGAGACTCCCTGGGACATATCCGAGGCATACCTAGGAACACCTAAGGATCCCTACGCTGGGAGGCATCGAGCCACCAACTCCTATCGAACGGGGTTGGCACCTTGGTGGTCCATATGGTCGTGCTTAGCAAGCCGTACGGCTTGCTTAAAATGAGAACGCCTCCGGGCCACTAGTCGATCCCTATCGAACGGGGTCGAGTTCTCACTCGGATTTTTACCCGTACAGGGCGCCATTTCTAATGGACTCATGCCCGAGAACAGCTCACCGAGGACTTCGGGCTCGTCGTCCTAACGAGGATAGCTCGATGCTCTTCACCCCACGATCCGAGCGAAAGGATCCGTGGGAAGGACGCTACGAGGTAGTGAAGGCCTAGCCATTCGAGGGCTCGAGGGCCCGACTACGCACGGCACCCCTCGACGAAAGAGGGTCGAAAACTCGTAACCTGGCAGACAGAGTCGACCTCTCGGGCGGGGCGCTCTGACTCCAGCGGTGCTCGAGGGAGCGAAGGCTGGCCCTCGGTAGGGTTCGACAGCCGCCCTCGAACACTTCTCTTTGCAGGAAAAGGAACGGGATCGACCCCTCGACAGGGTGCCGCGTCTCCAGGTATCCTTTAAAGACCCCACTACATAACGTATTTTAGCCCCCAGAGGAGTTCTAAATCACTCCTCTGGGGCCTCGGGGGCTACCCCCGCGGGGTGCGCTCGCGCACACCCCCCGGAGAATCGGATTTCTCACTAACCCTGCAGGCCAAGGATAAACCCTCCGGACAATTCTTGCTCCCCCCGAGAAACGCGTATCATAGCCCCCAGAGGAGTTCTAAGTCACTCCTCTGGGGCCTCGGGGGCTACTGTCGGGTACGAAGGTAAGGGGTACCCTAAACCCTTCAATAAATTAACGCTAAACATAGCAACCATTATTAAGGCAAGGATCAGCCTATTGTTCGGTGAGACATGGCCCATCAATCGAGGGCCCCCGCTACACCGACTGCGGAAACCAGCCACTGCCCCGGCTCTACCTCGACGACGGACGAGGGGTTGGACGAACGACCCCCCGGCTTCACCTCGACGACGGACGAGGGGTCGGACGTACGACCCCCCGGCTCTACCTCGACGACGGACGAGGGGTCGGACGAACGACCCCCCGGCTCTACCTCGAAGACGGACAAGGGGTCGGACGAACGACCCCCCGGCTCTACCTCGACGACGGACGAGGGGTCGGACGAACGACCCCCCGGCTCTACCTCGACGACGGACGAGGGGTCGGACGAACGACCCCCCGGCCTCTACCTCGACATCGGCCCCCTCAACCCGTCGACGCCTCGACCTTCCAGGCACCGTCGGCGGACGAGGGCTCGAGTAACCCAACCACTCCGTCATGGGTAAAAGTAAACCCACCTGACGACATGGGCGCCTGCGTCCGCTGTCAAATCCGCCAACTCCCCGTCCAGTCCCCGACTCCCGTCGACTGTGCCGCCACTGCCGCCACTACGCAAGTACGGACTTCTACAGTACCCTCGGAAAGTGAATAGTGCGACCCTCGACGACGGCTTCGGGAACGTGCCAGAGTCATACGGGGCTCGACCCCCCTCGACCGAGGGCTCGACCCCCTCCTCTTCAACAACTCCGGTACGGAAGACGTCCCATCCGCCCCATCCCACTTCGGCCATGGGACTCGTGCCCGCCTGCGAATACTGTACTGCGACGACTTCTACTGATGCCACGACCGGGGACGCCTGAAGGACGGGAAGACCACGCCGCCACAGTGCTCGATGTCTCTTTGCCGACACTGTGCCGTGGATGCGCCGCCCATACTTCTACTATTAGGGCCCTGTACCCTCGAGTCTCCCCCTTGGTCTATAAAAGGGGGACGCCGAGGTAGATGAAAGGGGGGGCTCTGGTCAGAGACTTCTTTTTCCAGGTTTCTCTTTGAGGACTCCAATCCGACCTTGGTTCTCAAGGACCCTAGACCACACCACACACACATACGCTCGATCGACCCCTCGGGAGGCCGACTCCGTGTAACACTGCTTGTACCCCCCCTGTACGAGCACGCTTTGGGTGCGAGATAATACAAGTCATCCTCCCCCGCTGGACGTAGGGCCTTCTTCGCCCGAACCAGGATAAATCTTGTGTCCATCTTGCATCACGTCTGAGAGAGGGAGCACGCGATATACAAATTTACTCGTTGGTGGTCTTGACCCCCGGGTCATAACACCGACAGTATGTATGAGGAACTTTATGGCTTAGTTCCTCCATGCTGCAGCGTCCTCAACTATTGCAGATTTGCAGTAATTATGTCAGCGCCTGGGATATACAGTAGGCATTTAGTTTCTCTACTATGGATGTCAACAAGCTAAAAATAGCACTGAAGCAACATGTTAAATTGTACGTTTTGGTAAAAAACAATGTCCTCAACTATGTGCGTTCTATATGCTAGGCTGTAAACCTGTACCAGATGTGATGTGCTGATTGAGTCTTACTTCGTTGTTATCGTTTCTTTCTCAGGTTGAACTAAAGTGATGTTACTGTCAAACTGCTACTTAGGAAGTAACTTCATGCGTATGCAACCTTGGAATGATCACAAACTTGTTGTGTGTCACTCCTCAATGCACACTCTAGATTTACCTTCCAAGCTGCTTTGGAATTTTGAAGTTTATATGTGAATAATTAATAATAAATAATAATGTATTCAATTTGTCCCCTTGCTGCCAACCCAAAAAATAGTGCTAGAGTACTTGTGACACTTGTTGGTTTGGGCCCTCCTACCAGAGGGTAGTAGCAGTGGTTGCTATCCCGGAAGGTCATGGTCGACCCAGGTTATGATGTGGCCCTATGGGATGAAGCTGGGGTTCAGGGGCTTTCTTGGTTGGTTTGACTGAGTTTCTTCTTAGTTAAATAACGTGGGGTGGTATTTCCACACTGAAAGACATCAGTCAAAGATATGGCTGTGAAGTGGTGTTGTTTATAAATCTGTACTCTATTACACTACAGTATCTATTCTCCATACCACAAGGGTTCTCACTTACTGAAGAATTTTTGCAGTTGAATAAAATGCTAGGCTGCCGGTTGCCATTTCTGAACTTATTTTTCTTGTTACTGAAGAGTGGGCTGACATCATCCAGTAGTTTCTAGATCGACGAAAGATCACAGCTTGTTGCCAACTTTTATTGCAAGAAACTCTTGACATTTTTTTGTCCATCTATTTCCTGCTTACATCATTTCAATATATTGTTGAACTGCTACTAACTTGAATGCCTGCCATGTTTTCTCAGGTGTCCTGCCTGCAGAAACTACAAGGTATGTAACCAGCAGTAGACTTCTACTATGAACTGAACTGCAATTCATGCTCATATTTTTTCCTCTTTATATACAGCCTCACTATGAAAGGGTTGCAAAACTTTTCAATGGCCCAGATGCTGCACATCCAGGGACTATTGTGATGGCACGGGTTGATTGTGCATCAAAGGTACAGTAGCTTCAGTGAAGGGTGATATCTTTTTTTCAATTTCCTCGATCTAAACAACTAAGAGCTTTGAAAGGGTTTTTCTGTGATCAAGTCTAACCTTTAACTGGATAATGACATTCCTTATACAATTATTTTTTTGTTTCTCTTTTATTAAAGCTAAAACTATAGAAAGAAGTTCTTTCTCTCTTGTGGTGGGCTTGTTTGGATGGAACCCTGGCAGGCCTTGCTTCCTCAGGCATCCAAAATCGGACATCTGGGAGAGCTGCCTGGCCCAGGCAGCCTTTTCCAGCCACCATCCAATCATATAGCACTTAATTTGATTTAGTTTAGTTTCAGTGTTCTCTCAGAAGAACATTAAGCTGGTAAATAACAAAAACATGTTGTGGTTTGCATTGGCATGCAGTGATGCTTTATTTCTTTTGAATGTTTGACAGCACAGGTGAACGTGGATCTTTGCAATAAGTTCTCTGTTGACCATTATCCATACCTAGTATGGGGACCGCCAACAAAATTTAATTTGGCTCAGTGGAAACCAAAGCAAGAGAATAGTGAATTAGAATTAGTTGATGGAAGAACAGCAGATCGGTTACTTAAATGGATAAACAAGAAGTTAGGAAGGTAAGTTGTCATCCATTGTGCTTTAGTTCACAATTTCATATTTTCATGTCAATCAGCAATTGTTTGTACATCTGTTCTTGCCTTTCTCTTTTATTACCTGTGTTTATCCGGAAATATGTTGGTGGGTTGGTTTGACCCTAATTCTGTATGGGTTGAATTCCTTTAGGATTTAGTTTAATGTAAGTAAGCCCTAAATGTAAGCATGTGACCATTATATGCATTTTACTGATACATCCATTGAACCATCTTTATTTTTTGCAGCTCATTCAATTTAGACGACAAAAAGTATGAGAATGAAAGTATGCTCCCAAAAAATGCTTCAGATCCTGAACAGGTGCAGTTGCATACTGGATTTCTTGACTAAATTTGCATGAGATGTATATAATGATTCAGTCCTCGTGAAGCACTATTTACTGATAATTTTATGCTGATAGATTGTTCGAGCAATTTATGATGTTGAGGAAGCTACCGCTCATGCATTGCAGATAATTTTGGAGCATAAGGTTTGAGTTACAACTAATGTGCTGTCTGCACCTCTTTTTATGATTATTGCTAATAGGACTCGCTAAATGTAGATGATCAAACCAGACACTCGCGACTCACTTATTAGGTTTTTACAAATTTTGGTGGCTCATCATCCATCAAAGAGGTATGGAGGTGACCTTTTGAGATTATACTAGTGTCAATGCATACTATGCTGTATTATGCATTATTTGTTGATTGCTTAGGTGTCGAAGAGGATCTGCTGAGCTACTTATTGACTTTGATGATCACTGGCATACAAACCTCTCATTAAGTTCGCAAGATAGTTCTACATTGTTGAAAAGTGCAGGAGAGAAAATATGTGGAAATGGGGTGCCACGCGGATACTGGGTACGGCTTAAATTTCATAATCCATGGTCTTCTTTCGAACCCTTTCTTCAATTGCCAACTTTTTGCGTTATTGTTTAAGGAATTTAAATATCTCCATTCCAATTGTTACTTTGAGTTTACATTTGTTATATCTTTATACCTGTGTCACAGATTTTCTGCCGAGGAAGTAAAAAGGAAACAAGAGGATTTAGGTGATTTCTGTGCTCCACATATTTTATTGGAAATGTGCAAAAGTTGTTTAATGTTCTTCAGATGCTTTCTAAGGCTTCATTGAGAAGCTCAATATCACATGAAATTAACATTTGCTTCTGTATCAGCTGTGGTCTATGGGTTTTGCTGCATTCACTAACTGTCCGAATCGGAGATGGAGAGAGCCAGATGACATTTACATCAATTTGTGATTTCATCCACAATTTCTTCATCTGTGAGGAATGCCGCACGCACTTCTATGAAATGTGTTCAAGGTTTGGAGAAACTACTCTAGCTATATATTGCCACAAAAATCTAATGCATGTCTAACTGTTACCGTTCTCCTGTAGTGTAACAGCCCCCTTCAAATCTGCCCGTGACCTTGCACTCTGGCTATGGAATGCGCATAACAAAGTTAATGAGAGGTTGAAGAAAGAAGAAAAGGATTTAGACAATGCTGATCCTTCATTTCCTAAGATCATCTGGCCTCCAAATCAGCTCTGTCCATTGTGCTACCGTTCTTCTAGTAGGACTGCTGATGGAGCCATGCAGGTTGAGTGGAATGAAGATGAAGTATTCAATTTCTTGGTTAAGTACTATGGGAAGATGCTTGTATCATCCTACAGGGAGACCTCCATGGAGTCTCTTCTTCAAGTAACCAAGCAAGTAGGCTCAATTTCTGACGATTCTTCAGCATCCAGTGCCGCAACGGTACCAATCGGAGCTGCCCTGGGTATCGCCCTTGCTAGCTGTACATTTGGGGCACTAGCATGCTTCTGGAGGACCCAGCAGAAGAACAGAAAGTACTACCATTTACGTTCTTTAAAGAAAATTTGACTAAACATTTTAGGTTTGTAGGGTTCCATTACTAATCTGAGCTTTGTAGATTCATATCATAGAGAAGTGATTAGGATATTTTTGTCTCCTTTGTTCATTTCACAGGCAAAGAAAGAACTGGAACTGAAAATAGTGCATCACTTGCGAACTCTAAACTGCATGTCTGCATCGGAGAGTGCTTCAGACTTCAGAGGGAGCCTTCCCGAGTGTATATTTTCTGGACCGGTAATCTTGGCAATGGCAAGTACCCAAAAGGTTGATCAGCGATTACATGAAAAGCATACAAAAGTAGATTTAGTAGTGCCTAGTCACGTGATTGTTATGGCGTGAACTTTGTTGCAGGTCATACCTGTACCTGGCTAAGTGGCTATTGATGTAATCTTATAGCAATTTAATGAGTGAAAACCAAAATTAAAATTTTTTGTCGTGCCTTACTTTGTCCTGTGCTGAAACCTCAACAATATTGTACGTGTCATCCTAATTGTTGCATTACGTGTCAATTCATCTCAATTTTGACCAAATGTAAATAAGAAAATACTAATAGTTACGATGATAAATATCATTAGATAAATGATGTTATATGTATTTTATAATAAATATTTAGGGATACAAATGTTGATACCCTGATCAAACTTGAGAATGTTTTATACGTGAGGTTTACATGCTTTTTTGGAGGGAAGGAGCACGTGTTTATACGTTAATACTGGTGAAACGCGTAATATTATTTTCTCTCGAAAATACCAGAATCATATTATAAAACAAGGATAAGATCACACGGAAAGATGTTTTGCGAAATTTCACAGGATTTACAGCTCGGCGACACTATTTCGCGAACGCTCACCCATCCAGAAACTAGCAAACGAAATTCTGACATGATTTATTTCCTTTTCAGGAAAGAAATAATTCCCACCTATTACCCTGTATGGTAGTATTCTGTAGCGCAACACTACAGGCATACGCGCACGGCTGCAAGGCTGGTTATGACGTCAACGCTGATGTAGGCAAATAAAAAGAAACATTTATTTTAAATTACTATAACTTTTGAACGGTGTATTAATTTTTAATTCTATCTGCACCGATGTATTCTACGTGATGATACGAACAATTGCATATGTTTTGAAGAATATTTTTTTACTAACAACTTTATATATATATATATATATATATATATATATATATATATATATATAATATATATATATATACTAACTTATACATATAACTTATCTACACAAGTTATTAAACACAAAAGGAACAAATTACCATGTAAGTTATGGCAAAACTTAGAAACACAAACATTATTAAACTTAACTTGTGTACATAAGTTATTCTAGATAAGTTATTAAAAATAAAAGAAAGGAATTAACATAAACTTATGAAAAAACTTATAAACATACAGTTATCCAGCACAACTTGTATAAAAGTTATTTCTATAAACAATTTCTATGCATAAGTTATTATGTATAATATGTCTATAAGTTATATCTTATAAGTTAGTATAAATAAAACTTGAAAACACCAAAGTTTTAAACACAACTTATATATAAAAGTTACCAAACACAACTTATCTACATAAGTTATTATATATAACTTGGGAACGTATGCTATGTAAACCTACTACCTATGCAAACTATGCAAACTAGAATTAAGGCCACAGAATTCTAATCCGATGGATCTAGATGGAGGTGGGTCATTTTTTTTTCACTTAACCCCTTCCACCATCTCCTTCCAATCTCTCAACGTTACGACGTTAAGGGCTGGTTGCCCGGTTCCGTCTCCCAACTCGCGAGACCCCGACGTGCCGACTCGCGAGACCCCCGACGCGCCGCCTGCGTGCCGCGATCCGGTCTCCCCTCGGCCCGCCGACGCACGCCCCCCCACGCCCGCCCGCGATCCGCCCCCGAGACTCCCCGTTCGCTACTGGCGTCGGCGGCCTAGGCATCAGCCATCACAGGAGAAGGAGCGCATGCAGGTCATCAGCCATCACGATGGATGCACGATGGATGCAGGCGCTACAGCCATCACGATGGATGCTACAGCATTCGGAAGAGGAGTCGTAGTACTATTCAAGCGTGTACACATTCTGCATGCTACTGTTCATCGAGTCTGGCTTACCTACAAACCTTGATGGATGGGTGAATGCAGGCCTAGCAACATTGTTTACTTGGATTACAATAGTAAACAGGTCATCAGCAACATTCTTCCCAAAAATTCTCAAAATTCTCAGGGATTACAATAGTTAACTGCAAATAATTCTCAAAATTCTGTGGAAAATGTGGAACTCTGTGTACGAAAATATCAGCCAACAACATTGTTTGGGCAGTTGTGTGCATCATGACCCACAACTTGCTTACATTTTCCACATTTTCGTTTACCCTGTCCTCCACTTCCAGCATTCTTCTCTTTGCTCTTCTTAAGTCTTTTGCATCTCCCTCTGGACTTGACATCGTTTGGTGGATGTATATCGACTTCGGTTGGAATTGTGTTACCCAAGAAAGTTTCATATTCCACCTGTTTATCAACTCTCACAACAGGCGTGATTTTTTGGAGAGGTTCTACTGCACTGGATAAAGTAGAATACAAAAAAATAAATCCCTTGTTCTGAGTTCTTGGCCATTTGGATTAGATCTTCAAACTTGTTGCGTGATTCTGAAATCTTTTTCCGCATTGCCACCTCCATGGGATCCTTGGGCTTGTCATCTAGTAGGTTCCCTTCGTCGTCAAAGAATAATTCCCTGTAAAACGAAACAAAATGACTGTTGGCCTATAAAGAAGAAAACATAACAACGAACCATACAAAAAATAATTAGTACGCACCTTTTGCATCGTGTCTCCCATCTCTTCATAAAATAAATTGATGGTACCTCAATTTGCTTCTCCACTCGAAGAACTTGTATGATATGACGACACGGGATGCCATATGACTCATAAAATTTACAGAAGCACCTAGCAAACATGTTTGACTTGTTCATATGAACAACTCGATCTTTTCCAGTGACTCTGCTGATGGTGAAACATCTTATATCTTCACACTCTGAAATACCTTGAATAATGCAATGGTCTCTTGCAGCTAATACTTGTTCCTAAAATTTACTAAACACTTCATGTGTATATATCCCTCTACATTGCTCCTCCATGCCCCATGGTGTCACCAGTTTTGGAGTGCTGTGAAGACTAGCATTGTCAGCTTTCAACTCCTCTTGGCGCTGGGACTCCAAAGCTATGTCAAACCTAAGCCAGAACTCAACAAAGGTCAACTTTCTATGAATGAAACACTAAAAAAAAGAATTTGCACTCTCCGATCGTGATGTAGTCCGAAGCATTCCTGCTAGAGGTATGTCCAAAAAGTATACCGGAATCCATGATTTGTGAATGGCAAACCTAGTGGAAAACCAATCGTTTCCCGTGAGATCAAAATCGGTTATGATAGAATTCCATTGTAACACAAAATCATCTGAATTCTGAGTGCCCCAAACACACTTGTTTAATCTTTCCCAAAAAAATTCATCATTTCTTATGGCTGGCCCAACCTTCTCAGGTACCTTTTCCATGATATGCCACATGCAAAATCTATGAGTTGTATCTGGTAGAATCTGAGCAATAGTAGTCCTCATGCTCGCATCTTCATCTGTTGTGATTAGGTGTGGTGCTACTTCACCCATGGCCTTAAGAAAGGTCTTAAACAACCATACATATGACTCGATTTTTTCATCTACTAAGAATGCTGCACCAAGGAAAATACTTTGCAAGTGATGATTTACTCCAGTAAATGACACAAAATTTCATATTATACTGGTTGGTGGTGTATGTTGCATCTACCGAAATCACATCACCAAAAACACTATAGTTTTTCCTGCATATAACATCTGTCCAAAAAACACGAACAAGTCGTCCTTGCTCATCCACCATAAACTCATAAAAGAAGACAGGATTTACTTTCTTCTTTCGCTCAAGCTGTGCCACAAACATTTGTGCATCTGCATCCTTGATTTTTTTTCCTAAGGTCACTGAAATAGTTTTGCAAATCTCTCTTCGTGCACCCAACATTCTCAAACCCACACTCACTGACATGAAGAAGTCGATATGCTTGTGATGTGCCAATGCTAGCCTTATGACAATTGAACAAAGTACTCTTTGCTCTCCCACTGATATTTCGGTTGGATCGTAGCAAATGCCTCTTATCTGGTGACACAAAATCATGACTGTGCGTCTCAACCATTGAATATATTCGATATTTCTTATCACTGTCAAGCTTGACAGCAATATGTGTCTGGCAACCACATCTAGTTTTCATCATATTTGGTGACTTTCTTTTTTTATCGGATTCATCACTAACTGTTTTTACGCTATCCTGTTTGTACCATTCCCTTGAACAAATAAACCGCTTTAATAATATTTTATCATTTTCCTTCTTTTGCTGACCAACCCGAACAGAAAAATCAGCTTCGTGTGCATACGATTTGTAAAATTTTTCCACATCTGTAAGATTATCAAAGAGCATTCCAACCATAGGCTTCAAATGATTCATATAATTTGTGTCCTATATAAGTGTCAAATTGTATGAGCAATAGACCATGCAGAACTAGTTCTTTGCAAAAAAAATCATGTGTTCGGTTCAACTTACTTCTAAACTCGGAGAAGATTTCGTCTTAGGTGTGCTTGGCTGCACAAGATGTGCTCCAACTCCAGCGTGGACCGCGTCGATCGTGATGACGACATGATCATCAGCAGTCTCCATGTCGGCAGCGGGTGCCTCCATGCCGATATCCATGACGGAGGTGTCGTAGGGTCTTACGGTCTCCGTGTAGGCCTGCATTCACCCATCCATCAAGATCCATACGTAAGCCAGTCCTTGATGAACAGTACCATGCAGAATGTGTACAGACTGCCGAGGGGAGGGCTGGCGGCGGCTGCCTGTACGGTCGGTGCGGCCAGCGAACGGGGGCCACCAGCGGATCGCGGTCGGCGCGTCGGGGGGCGTGCGTCGGCGGGCCGAGGGGAGACCGGATCGCGGCACGCAGGCGGCGCGTCGGGTCTCGCGAGTTTTTTTTTGTCTCGCGAGTTGGGAGACAGAACCGGGCAACCGGCCCCTAACGCCGTAACGTTGAGAGATTGGAAGGAGATGGTGGGAGGGGTTAAGTGAAAAAATGACCCACCTCCATCTAGATCCATCGGATTAGAATTCTGTGGCCTTAATTATAGTTTGCATAGTTTGCATAGGTAGTAGGTTTGCATAGCATACGCTCCTATACAACTTATGTCAAAAACTTAGAAACATAAAGGTTATGAAATATAACTTATGTATAAAAGTAAGCAATCACAACTTGTGCATGTAAGTTATTATGTACAACTTGTATATATAAGTTAGTCTATATAACTTACTAACACTTGCTAAAAAAATAAAAAATAATAAATAATAAAGTTTAAAAATATCATAAAAACTAAATAAAAAATGAAAAGAGAAGAAAAAAATGCTAAGTGTATCAGGTCGTACACGTGAAAGTAAAAGAAAATGAACAAGACACGTCATGTAGTTGTAGTTGTTTGAGCAGGCACACCACGTTACTTAAAACAATAGGATTGTTTATTATGGGAAAAAGTTTATTTTTGGTCTCGCAACTTTCGCGAAAGTCCGATTTTCATCCCTCAACTGCAAAAACGGACAAAACGGGTCCCTTAACTTTCAAAACCGTGCAAATTTCGCCCCTCGGTTGTTTTTTCGGTGGTTTTACTATTGTAACCCGATTTTGTTTTTTCCCCCTTTCTAATTTATTTCGGCTGAATTTTTAAAAAATCATAGCTCTTCAATACGATATCGTATGAAGATGATTTTTATATGAAAATTATAGCTCTTGAGAGATCTACAACTTTCTAGTTTTGTGTTTTTTGATTTGATGACGTTAAAATGCTCAAAAAAATTATATAAAAGTACAACACCATAATAATCGCGTACTTTCGCTTGCCGCATTAAAAAAATAATATATTTTTGTTTGTTGTAGACACTTTATATACTAAAATTTTAGCACTTTAAAAGAACTAGATTATTGTAGTTTTATATTTTTACATTTGAAGTTGTTAAGATATCGATAAAACAGTTTAAACTAACATATTAAGTACGTGAAGTACGCTAAGGATAAAAACTCAAAACTATAAGAATCTATATCATTTAGTGCTAAATTTTTTGGTATATATAGTGTCTTTATTTGACAACAAACAAAAATATATTATTTTTCTAATGCGGTAAGTTATAATACGCGATTATTATGGTGTTTTACTTTTGTATAATTTTTTTAGCATTTTAACTTCATCAAATAAAAAAAACACAAAACTAGAAAGTTGTAAATCTCGTCAAGGGCTATAATTTTTATATAAAAATCATCTTCATCCGATGTCGTATCGAAGAGTTATGATATTTTTAAAGATTCAGCCGAAATAAATTAGAAAAGGAAAAAACAAAACAAAACCGGGTTACAGACCACTGAAAAACAGCTGAGGGACGAAATTTGCACGGTTTTAAAAGTTGAGGGACCCGTTTTGTCCGATTTAACGGTTGAGGGATGAAAATTGGACTTTCGCGAAAGTTGAGGGACCAAAAATAGACTTTTTCCTTTATTATGGCGTGCCGGAAAAAAGAAAAAAATAGAATAAGAAAAGGAAATAATCGATTCTTGGAAACGTCCTCCGCGTCCTCCGTGTTCGCGAGATCGTGAATCGCGCGAGCGACCGCGGTAATGGAATTGCGGATTTACAGATACGAAAATATACCTTAGCCGCTAAAACTTATATATCGAGTAACCACAGTATGTTTCTCCAAAGTTCAGAGCTCAGACCCGTCGCATGAGGCCATGACTACCCAGCTCCCTCAATTCTCATTCCATCGGCCTGCTGTTTGATACTGTACTTCGATGCACCACGCCAAGTGCAGAATGGAGTTCTGAATTTGCCTTATCTCTCATGAACTTGGCAAATCGATTCCCAGCTCACTTCAAGTCATACCTGTTATGCACAGGAAGCTCACTTCATCTTCATTCGAAGAGAGTGGCCACATAGTACAATGGTCTCTATAGAAAGCTGCTGGCAGCAGTTAAATATGCTACGACTACTATGTACAAGTGCAGGCAACGCTGTTCTGAAGCTATGCCAATGGTTACAGTAAAGTCATCTTCCATATCTGCTGGCACGTCACACCTGAAGCTTCAGAACATCGATTCAGAACTCTATACTGGATGACAGTGACAGCAAGAACACCAGGATTGATGACCAGACTGCTACTGAATGCTAATGACATGCTGCTGCGGCTGCGGCTGCGTCCTCTCCTCTCCTTCGTGGTCTGAAGCCTGGTCGTGCACAACCTGCATCGTCAATCACGCCTCATCATCTCATCTTGAAAACTGCATGTACTACTACTATCTTGCAGCAGTATGATCTTTGGTGAAAGATTCAGACAAACCTGCCGTTGCCTGCGTCGATGAAGCAGCTGAGTAACCGCCACCAATAAGATGTAGACGGGTATGACGATCGCCGCGGTTCTAAGCATCAGCAGCTTTTTTTTTTGTTTGTTCAGGAACATGCATAATTTGTGCTAGCTAGGTTAGACAAGCCTGGATTTGAATTTGACGCATCTAGTTTTCTCAAGGATGTAGTAATTCAGAGTCTTACAGTGACCATTGCAACGGTGTAGGCGTCTTGGTCACCCCGTAAACCCGAGAGGGCGTCGCGTAAGACCAGGAGAGCCATCAGCTGAAGGTGGACGTACGTTTCAGAATGTTATTAGTGTCGAGCTTCTTTTGGACGAACAGAAATCATGTATTGTACGGAGTACTCCGTATCTTTCGCAGATACTTACAGCGATAGCGATTATGCGACACCATAATACGCTGGTTGGAGCTGGAGTTTGAAACAGCTTTGAAGAGGCAGTGTAATTCGGTACAAATTGCTGTATAACCGTGAATCAGAAGCTACAGCAGTCAGTTTTTGTTCGCGTAAATTTGATTTCAAATACTAGCTGAGTAATACTAGATTCCTGGTGAAGAATGAATTTCACCTGCAAGCATATCTCACATACGGTGTCTCCCTTCTCGTCACACCATCTCTGAATGCACTTGCGATGAGCGTACTGCAACAGAACACCTCATTCAATTCAAAACCAATTGCTGAAACGAGGTAGGATTAGTTTATCACGATGATCAGATGCGTTCTAGTACCTTCAAGCTTCCCTTGCAGGAGCAAGGAGCCTCCATGCAGGCCTCCTCGTCGTCGTCCTGGCAGATTCTGCATTCTACCAAGACACCGCTCGCTGTCCTGCTGCCCTCCTCTTGCTCTTGGACAGACGCGTCGCGCGCAGTGGACGACGACGTGGTAGAGGAGGGCACGGCAGAGGTCGTCCCATCAATGGCGGACTGAAGAGTCGACTCCGTGAGCAGTCGGCCTGCCATCACCGCGAAATGGTCTGCCATGGATCCCAGGAAGCTCGAGAAGCATGAGAATGATGACGGGTGCACTGCACTCAGAATGGAGGGGGTGGGGTGGACGCGAGGAAGAAGGACCGAGGCAAGCAGCAGGCAGGCAGGCAGGCTGAAGGAGAAGGCTTGCGACGCGGGATTTGGATATCTGAACTCTGAAGCACCGAGAGAATGGCGCGGAGAAGCAAGAGATGGAGTAGTAGGCGCCTCTTTGGCACTGCTGCTCGTCTTTGCTTGCTTGCTTCTGAAACATCTTACGTTCAAGAAAACCAGCGTTGTTATTTCGTATCTTGTTCCTGATAGGCTGATGATATCATCCTTTGCTTGTCTGTTTGTCATAAACCTGTGATTCTGGTTAGGTAGGTCTGGGAAAGTTGACAGGTGAAGGAAGGTGTTGCACGATGATGCCTCTGCTGCGGCAGAATTGGCATAGCGGTTTGCTTCGGCTATATGCATTTTTTTTCTCTGCTTAACACCAACGGGGTGGTGGCGCAGTTGGCTAGCGCGTAGGTCTCATAGCTTGTGTTGAGTTATCCTGAGGTCGAGAGTTCGAGCCTCTCTCTCACCCCAATATTACCGAACAATGATGATATCGCTCTCGTGACTACTTGGGTCGTCACACTCGTCTGCCCATACAGATGAATTGAGCTCCAGCTGAGTTCGTATTTTTTTTTTGGCTGTCCTTTGAAGTTGTGAATTATATAAAATCTCGACCTCGGTCTTTCTTTCATTTTGCAGGCTTGCATTAATCTTTTCTTTTTCTGCGGAACACATGCACGGTTTTTGATTACTCTGACCACAGTTGTTGTGCTCTTTGAGATTAATTTTTGGTTTACTATAGGAATTGAACTCGTAAAATTTGGAATACCACGTTTGATTCCACAGTTGTTTAACGGTAATTCCATGGTTGGGAGGCTAGGGCCCCGCTGGTAGCTTCGGCTCCTGGGTGCTCTGTAACAAGACAGATGTAATTTCAAAAGGACAAGGACATGTACCTTACCTACATTCTTTTTAAAAGGTGTCAATTCTGAACTTTCGCTATCGCTTTTTTTTATATATAAAAAAAACAGGTAACATTATAGCCCATCGCTCGACATATCTATCATATTGCTCTCACATTGCATCGGAAGTTCACACTAATTTGTTGAGGTCCATCATTGTATCCCTCTGTTCCTCAAATCCTTTTTTAAAGCCATGACCTCAAATCCTGATGAGCCCGTATGCGACATTCGCATCTGCATGTACTGTGTGTTTTATGAATTTGTTTTTCAGCTAGTAGGTGCTGCAGACATGGAGATGGAGTTTGATATGTGTTCGTACGTAAGTATCAATTATCATTCAAAAAGCGAATTGAGCTCAATTGGGTAGGGCTTTTATGGTGGAACTTGCTCGTCCCGTCATCCGGATTTAAGACTTCGATTTGACATAAAATTTAATATTGTTATACTTTCAGTTATAGGTGACGTTCTCTTTCATACGGACCATTCTATATAAAATGGGTACACCAAGACAAAACATTTTTCTGTACAATTATAAATGAAAAACTATGGTAGCTCGTGTCTAGTTTAAGAATGAGCCAAAATGAATTACTCCGTCTCGTTTTTATTTTAGTGTCGCATTTAGTTTGTCTTAGGTCAATCATATGTATCTTTGACAGTTAATTTAAAAATTTATATAGTTTTATGTCATAAGATTTATGTTTTTAGATTTATTATGAGGAATACTATCATAATATATAATACTTATATTGTGAAACTATAAGGATTTTTTAAAATGGTTGGTCAAAGATTACAATATTTGGCTTAGGATAAACCAAATGTGACACTTAAAAAAACAGAGGGAGTATGTAGATTTATTTTGATTTCTTTTTCCCCTAATATACACAGACCATAAATCCTTTATGTAGATTTAGATCAGTTTGCCACCTAAATATAGAGTAACGAATCAAATTTATACAGATGAAACTCTCGATTTCAAACTCTAAATAAGTAATTAAATTAAATATTATAAATATATAGAATAAACCATATATATTTATTTCATTTTTTATTGCAATCTATCTTGACACTATCGTCGCCGAGATCTAGCTTAGTTTAGCATTTGGTAATAGCATTGGATCACTAGTTCATTACCAAATGCGTCTAAATGTCTCCTTACACTAGCAACAAGGCTAAATAATGTTTTAGTACCCTTCACATGTTATGAAAGACTAGCAAATATGTCTGTGCGTTGCAACGGAAATTAATTTTTTCTCTCTCGACTTTGATAATGTCGCCGCCCCGTGCATAGTCATACTAAGATTCACATATAAAAATATCTTACTTGTTTGATTATATATGCTTAGTCATGGATGCCAATGTGGTGTCCTTTTGATTTTGATTTGAAGCTCTTTTGTTTTCTTTTAGTATTGATGGCGTGAAATTTCTATTCTTATTATCCTATTCCTATATGGATTAGAATTCCTTTTTATATTATTTGGAAGTCTCACGTGTTTCGTAATAGGAAATAGAATTTAGAGCTCTATTTGGATTACAATTAGAACTCATAGCTTTTAAGGTTAAATTAAGAAACTCTATTTGTAATCGAACTCTATACCGTGTTAGACAAGAACTATTATAACTCGTATATGAGCACCGATTATATATATATAAGTTCCGGTGGAAGTAACTATCTATATATATTATCCATTAGTTGGAGAGAGATAGACCTAAAAAGAATGGATGGACGAAAAAAAGAGCCTGAAATTTTGGCTCTTTATTATTAGGATAGGAATAGATATAGATATAGAAATGCCCTTCAGATCTGGCTTACAACAATATTTCATCACTATAAACAAACAAACAAATAAATAAAAGAAAAAGGGAAACGTTATGTATGATTCCCCCTTCCTATTCTATCCTATCCAACGGTTCTGATCTTCCACCCACTTCTCCAGCGCAAATCTCCAGCCCCGCAAAACCCTAGCCCAACTTCTCCTGACTATAAATGCCTCCACCTTCCGCTTCCGGCCCTTTCCCTCACCATCTTTTCCCGTCGCGCCGCCGCCACCGCAACCCTTGCAGCCCCAATCCCCCCACGGCGACCATGGCCGGCGCGCAGGAGTCCCTGTCCCTGGTAGGCACTATGCGC
Organism: Microstegium vimineum; assembly: GCA_022036555.1. NCBI lineage: Eukaryota > Viridiplantae > Streptophyta > Magnoliopsida > Poales > Poaceae > Microstegium > Microstegium vimineum. The sequence continues at coordinate 11,895,657 of CM039127.1, forward strand.
GGCCACAACGGCGAGGTGACTGCGATCGCAACCCCGATCGACAACTCGCCGTTCATCGTCTCCTCCTCGCGCGACAAGTCCTTGCTGGTGTGGGACCTGCAAAACCCGGTCCACTCCACCCCGGAATCCGGCGCCACCGCCGACTACGGCGTCCCCTTCCGCCGCCTCACCGGCCACTCCCACTTCGTCCAGGACGTCGTGCTCAGCTCCGACGGCCAGTTCGCCCTCTCCGGCTCCTGGGACGGCGAGCTCCGCCTCTGGGACCTTGCCACCGGCCTAACCACCCGCCGCTTCGTCGGCCATGATAAGGACGTCATCTCCGTCGCCTTCTCCGTCGACAACCGCCAGATCGTCTCCGCCTCCCGCGACAAGACCATCAAGCTCTGGAACACCCTCGGTGAGTGCAAGTACACCATCGGCGGCGACCTCGGCGGTGGCGAGGGCCACAACGGGTGGGTTTCCTGCGTCAGGTTCTCCCCCAACACCTTCCAGCCCACCATTGTATCCGGATCCTGGGACCGCACCGTCAAGGTCTGGAACCTTACCAACTGCAAGCTGCGTTGCACTCTTGATGGCCACGGCGGCTATGTCAACGCCGTCGCCGTCAGCCCCGACGGGTCGCTGTGCGCCTCCGGCGGGAAGGACGGTGTTACTCTGCTGTGGGATTTGGCTGAGGGGAAGAGGCTGTACTCGCTGGACGCGAGCTCCATCATCCACTCCCTCTGCTTCTCGCCCAACCGCTACTGGCTCTGCGCTGCGACCCAGGACTCTGTCAAGATCTGGGACCTTGAGTCGAAGCACGTTGTGCAGGACCTCAAACCCGACATCCAGATCTCAAAGAACCAGGTTTGTCTTTACCCTTTACCTGCGCTTAGGATACTTATTATCTGTTTAGAGAAATCATGTAGGTTAGGATCTGTAGTTACTTGTACATGGGTTATGTTAGGATGCCTGCGTTATTTGTGAGTTATTACTCGGTTAATGCCCCTTATAATATGTAATGTATATCCAACAAATGTCCATTACTCTGTATGTTTGGTGTGCTTAATTTTTAGTGCTAATACATATAGAAATATACTATTTAGGTTAACATGATGTGTGCTGTGACATTCTGTTCTGTCAATTTACCTTTTGTTTTACATTTGCTCTTGTTATGCAATCTGTCACGTGAGCTTTATGCGTATATAGCCTCTAGTCTATTGTTTGCACTCAGCATTACACCATTATATTAAACCATGAGATTAATGCATATCTACTAAGTATTATCGAAATTTATGTTGTATATCTTCGTATTACGTGACATGTGAGTTTATTACCTTATCCAGTCTATTGTTGGTTATCAGCATTATACCTCACCTAGTCTGTCGTTGCTCTAGATATGCTCGAGCACACATGTAATGTTGAACTCTGTTAATGTCATGTTGTTCTATGTTACACTTTGTGCCAACAGTCCACTAGTGTTGACCCACAAGGCCCTTGTAATTTTAATAGTAGTTTTTATTTTCAAAATTGTGCGTAGGATCCATTATCTGCAATGACTTTTCTTCTGTAATTTGTATCATGTCCCATCATTTAGACATGCATGATCATTTTATCTACTCATGTATCCAGATACTAGCAGATAGGTGTATACTTAGGTGTAAATTGTCTTTAGTTGTGATGAATTTGGTAGAAATTCTGTTACTCGATGCATTACGTTCAGTGTATACTTGGATGGATTATTATCTACTATTTCTCTGATTGATATTTAACTGCTTCTGATGCACCTGTATAGATCCTGTACTGCACAAGCTTGAGCTGGAGCGCTGATGGAAGCACCCTCTACACTGGCTACACCGATGGTTCTATTAGGGTTTGGAAGATCTCTGGGTATGGCGGCTACGCAGGCTAGATGTTGAAAAGCCACATGGAGGTCTAGGCAGTCTTATTTGGCAAAACATTGTAATGTTGTCAAGTTTTTGAAGTCGTGAGCTATATCTGTCTGTTTGGTACTTTCGGGTCGCCCAACTATTTAAGCTTAGCTTTGTTAATGAGCTATAATCGTACTATGGAAGGATCTATTTTGCACCATGGTTCTGTTTTCTTCTGCTTTATCATATTATATAAGTTATAATATGCTTTAGTCATGCAACTAATTGATGCTGCCTGTTACTGGGTTGATGTGTGCTTTTCCGTTGCTATGTCTCCAGTAGTTGCGACTATTGGTAAGAAAATAAGCATACCTATATGCATCCCTCGGTTGGATACATAAGGTAGTCGGGATGTATGACTGCCCTCCACAGTTCATCAGTTAGGGCTCATCTCTGCCCTAACCTTCATCGACAAGATTTTACTAATGCGGTAGAGTACTGACTGCTGTGTGCTGTGTTGCAGCCGAGAACATGATCTGCTTGCTTCGTACTGACTGCTTGCTTCTATGATGTGTTTCGATCCTATTGCCGAGCAGTTGATTTGCTATAGGCATGGTTTCTACTTTCTAGCCGAGCGAAGCCCCGGCTCGCATCTGAGATCCTCCCGGCCCCGGCCGGCCAATTATGGGATGCCGCTGCGTTCGTTTGGTTCTCGTTTCTATAATTCTATTCGATTATTAAGCCATGGCCTTTGTTTGGTTCTCGTTTTATTCGATTATAAGCCACGGAGAAATGGTGTTTGGTGGTAATCGTTCTGCAGGCATGTGTAGGGCCTAGTCATGCGACTAGAAACCAGCAAATGTATCCAATGCGTTGATCTGGTATACACTTCTACGTTGGTGTGTGTTTTCAGCCATGCGACTAAAACTCTGTATGTGTTTGGTTTTATATTTTCATACCTGAAGCATTTCTGTTTCAGGTTCTGTGCTAGATTCTTTTCTGACATACTCATGTACTTGCTTCAAATTATAAGTCATTTTAACTTTTTTAAGAGTAAAAACATATCAAATTTGACCAAAATTCTAGAGACAACCACAAAGATTTATGACATCAAATAGATATACAAACAATAAACAAATCTAATGATACTTTGTAAATTCGATCAGATTATAAATGTTTTGATTTATAAAAAAATTAAATAACTTATAATTTGAGAGGACATTTTTAAAAAATTTAGACCTATCCTAGATTCCATAAGCATGGGTGCATAAGATGAGATATGAACGTTGGTCTTTGACCACCTCAGCAGTCTATCAGGCAGGCTCATCTTCATGACTCCATCATACTTTTCCCTTTAGAATTTCATCCATGCTAATGCCTTGGCGTACAACTCCGAGTTGTATTCAAATCGTTGTCATTTGTCAATTGTTAATAGATGTTATAATAATACAAAAACTCGCCTCTGCATCTGCAATTTCCCAAGCGAAAGCTCCTCGATGGCACTTCACGCAACTCCTCCATCGGCCTATCAGAGAGCTCAGGGCCAAGTCCTCTGAACCGGCCCAAATTATTCAACTCAAATGACCTCATATTCCCCAGTTTCGTACGCAGCAACCGTGGCGCGCTGATTTGTTCTCTAAGCACGCGCCATTTCAGATTCATATCACCAGCTGATCCTTCCAGCAGGGCCGGTTCTACGTTTTCAAGGGCCCTAGGGCGAACTTGACAATGAGCTCTTATAGCTACATATATGTTTAATTATATATGTACTAATATGTAATTATCTAAAAAAACTATCCACACTCAGAGGTGATTTGAGCTAGTTCTGTTGGGGTCCACTATTTTTTTTCTTTTGGGTTAGTTTTGGTGGATTCCACTAGAATCTCAACCAAAAAAAGTATCTTTATTGTTATTCTAACTCTTCCATCCAAACACGTTTTTGGCTAGAGCTAGTTGAAGGCTAGTCTTGAGCTAGAAACTAACTCTGGCCTCTAGCCGAACTAGGTATCCAAATAGGGCAATGACTAGAATAAGAAGAAAATGATACTAACTATATATGTACTAATACACAATTGTATATCGCTAGTATATTGTATTGTTGGGCTGGATACAGGACATATACAGGGTATATGTATACATGGGTTTGGGCCCCTAAGTAAGCTAGGCCTTAGGCCGTCGCACCCGCTGCACCTCCTCTGCTACGGCCCTGCCTTCCAGTTTCAATCGGGTCAGCCATCGCCATGTCGTCGTCCCTGTACAAGCAGTTGGGCCTTTCCGGAACCGGGTCCCCGCTCACCGGCCGCCACGTCGCCCTCCTCGTCCTCGGCGCTGGCATCCTCGCGCTCACCGTCTTCGTCGTTCACCCCAACGAGTTCCGTATCCAATCCTTCTTCGCAGGCACAGGCAGCAGCAGCTGCCCCGGCACGGACGCAGCTGCTGCCGCAGTCGCCGGCGGCAGTTTCCCCCACGGTGGCAGTGGCACCCCCACCACCACGGAGAAGGAGGCCGCAGCAGCACCACCGGACGACGCCGACGTCGGCGACGTGCGGGTCCTCATCGGCATCCAGACGCTGCCGAGCAAGCGCGCCCGGCGGCACATGCTGCGGGACGTCTACTCGCTACAGGCGAGGGAGCACCCGTCGGTCGCCGCCGGCGTGGACGTCCGGTTCGTGTTCTGCAACGTGACGTCCGCCGACGACGCGGTGCTGGTGGCGCTGGAGGCCATCCGGTACGGCGACATCCTCGTGCTGGACTGCGCCGAGAACATGGACAACGGCAAGACGTACACCTTCTTCTCCACCGTGGCCCGCCTGTTCAACGGAAGCAGCAGCACGCCGACGAGGTACGACTACGTGATGAAGGCCGACGACGACACGTACCTGAGGCTGGCGGCGCTGGTGGAGTCGCTGCGTGGCGCGGCGAGGGAGGACGCATACTACGGGCTGCAGATGCCGTGCGACACGGAGAACTTCTACCCGTTCCCGCCATTCATGTCCGGGATGGGGTACGCGCTGTCGTGGGACCTGGTGCAGTGGGTGGCGTCGTCGGACCTTGCCCGGCGCGAGCAGAACGGGCCCGAGGACATGTGGACCGGGCGGTGGCTCAACGTCGCCGGCAAGGCCAAGAACCGGTACGACAACGCGCCCAGGATGTACAACTACAAGGGCGCGTCGCCCGACACCTGCTTCCGCCACGGATTCGTTCCGGACACCATCGCCGTGCACATGCTCAAGGACGACGCGCGCTGGGCTGAGACGCTCGCCTACTTCAACGCCACCGCCGGCTAGCCCCTGACGACGAGCTAGCTCGATCGATCAAGTGTTGAACCGTTCGTCGATCGGCCTTGCCGCCGGATCGCTCTCGTCGGGCCCGGCCGGATGCGTGCGTTGAATTGAATATTGGGATCAAGGGTTGGTGGTGGTAGTTAGGCCAGAGGATAGGTGATAGGATACGTGTTGGATCGGTGTTGCCGTGTTGCTGAATAATACAGTACGTTGATAGAATGACGTAAGTTATTGATTTTTTTTGTTTTGTTTTGAGATTTCGAGTCTCGAGTGTTAATACCAAATCGATTTTGATGGTCTTGTTTGATGTCAGCCAAGTGACGCTGTTGCGAACAAAAAGTTGCCATTTTTTTGTCCAAAAAAAAGACAAAAAATTCGGGAAAGACAAACTTGACGCTTGACGGCTTGAGTGATGTGACGAGGTGGGGGAAAACCGGAAAAGTAAAGCCAAAGCCGGCACACGGCGCCACTGCCGCTACACGAATCCGCGCACGATAGGGCCTCAGGCGCCGATGGCGAATGAATTTGGGCCGTTACGCAAATCAGCCATAGCGAGCGAAGGCCACCGGTGGCTGTGGCTGTTAAGCACGAAAGCGGCCCAGCGAGATCAGCGGAGCAGAAAGGACCGAGGACAGCCCAACCTAAAGTCTACGAAAGCAAAATCAGTCCTGAATAAATCAATTGTTGTATGAGTCAAACTTTTTTTTAATTTTAACTATTTTTTCTATAAATAAATAATAACATCTATGGTTTAAATTGAGCGTAACATGAAAATATATTCTATGTGAAATCTAATGATACTAATTTAATATTATAAATCTTAATAGTTTTTTTGTCCAGAAATTCTACTCAATACAACTCTACGGATCTATTTATTCAGATGTAGACAAAAAAAAGAACCGCATCAAAACGAAAGCAGTAACGTTCGGCTCCAAAAAAAAAAAAGCGAAAGCACACCACATTTGTGTGTTGTTCTTTTCCCTATAAAAGGCGCCGATTCCTTTTTCTTTTTTTGGGCGGGTAAAAAAAAGGGCGCCGATTCCATTCGCGCCACGCTCACCTCGGCCACAAGAGCCACGCAAGCTAAAAAGCAAACGGCGGCACTAGACGGCGCTGCATGGACGGCAGTCAGCCATACGCTCCGATCGCCGGCGGCCTGATACGCCCTCCTCGGTACTGGCCCATTCATTCCCTTCTTCACGCGATCGACAGCTACGGTGCGGCGGGCGGAGTCCACGCACCCGTGTCCACCCCCCTGGCCACCCCTAGCGGATTGGATCAGGACTACGAGCGAGGGAGCGGTCGAATGCTCGATCGATCGAGGCACGGCAGACATGAAGGGACGGCGACGGCGACCGGGACGGGGACGGGACACGGCGCGGGGTGGCGGCTGCAGCGTCGCCACCTCGCGATGAATGCCAACAGCTAGGTGGGTGCGTGGGTAGGCAGGCCGCCGAGGCCTACTACGCGCGCGCGGCCCCGTGCGGCAGACGCTAGCTCTCGGGCCTCGGCGACCCTCCCTGACGATCGCGACGGCCGGCGTGGCGTCGTGGGCGCGGGCGTGGATCGGGCCCGGCCGTCCGCGGTCCGCGAGCCGTGGGGGGCGCGTCGTCATGTGCCGGTGCACGCGCCTCGTTGATCGGTTGATTCTTGATTAGTGGCAATGATTTCGTGCATGTTTCGCTCCTCTCAGTAGATGTGGACCCGAGTCGTGTAGTGAAGTGTAGCTAAGCCTGATGTAGTATACTGTATATGAATGAATATGATACAAAGAGATAACATACGTGAAAGGTGTGTGTGACATTATTCCGTGGCGCTGGTTTCTTGCTGCCTATGTGTGGTGGCTGAGATGAGATTGATTTATCCGTTCGATCCAGTTGCTGAGTGGTTCGCACACGCACTCACGGTCAATTGGAGACAACAGAATAGAACCTCGCTCATAGTAGTAAGGATAGGGGGCTGTTTTTGTTTACCTGACAAAAGTATGTGTGTATACCTGACAAGACCTAAGTTTGAGTTCATTGTTACAAAAGATGATGTTTTTGTTTATTTAGTACTCATGAATTTTAAAGTCTGTTCTTGGTGAATTTCAAAGTACATTAATGTGTTTGTATCTTCTATTGATATATAATCGTAATAAAGCCTCTAAAAACTTATATGTTTTAGGGATGGGAATGGATCGACCCAAAAGTTTTTCTCCTATTTTTGTTTTTATGAATACTCGCCCTGTTCGTTTGGTTTATCAGCCACCGAAACAGTGTATTTCTCTCACAAGAAAACAACAAAAAACAGCCACAGCCGGCTTATCAGCCACCAAAACGACCAACCGAACAGGCCAAGTACTGTTAACATACACTTCTAGAAAGAACAAGTACATACAAGATTAAAAAGTTACATGATAAATACATTTTAAGGTTATCCGTAACACATCAAATTAATTATTTTTTTGCAAGTAAACAATATGATTGTGATTTTATCTGTTTTTATTTCAAAAATATGTTATTCCATGATGTACATATAAGTATATAAATGCTTATAAGTTAGGACCAACTGTATGTATTCAAAAATAAAGAAGACTAACTAAATAAAGTAAAAAAAAGAATACTATAAATGAGTGGGTTGACTCATCTTACTCATTCAAGTCATTAGACGAGGGGTTGGTGAGTCCCGAGTGGCTCCTGGAGCCACCCCCACGCCGGCAGCCTAGGTTCGATCCCTATGGTTGGCACCGGGAGACTCCTTTGCAACCTTCCTAGTGAAAAAAAAGTCAAGTCATTGGACTCTGGCCATATCACCATATCGACCTATTTTGGACGAGTCATTAGACTCTGGCCATATCGACCTATTTTGGACTTTGAGGTAAGTGCCTATGATCCATTAGCCTTACTTATGTGGGTACCTAATGGGATCAGATCCATTCCCAGTAGTCACTTGATACTACCCTTCACACAACGTTTTAGCGTTTCTTCGGACATCTACCATCATTTTCTGGCCTGCCTCTTCCACCTCGATGCCCCCAACCATTTCCTCATCGACCATCATTGTATGCTTACGGACCCATTACTTCCTACTCTACCTTCCCTCGAATATCCCCATCGTCATCCCTAACCGATAAAGCCTACCCGATAAAGGTGGCCGAGTTTTTTCAGTGGCAACAAGGAAACAAAGAGATGATATATGAGTCTCACATGTTATTCTTTGATAGTATGGATTTACATGACCTGTTGTTGGAGATACTCTTACAATAGTACCACTTACAAATACTTACAAATACCACTTCTATAACATAGCACTTCTAATTTCTGGATAGAATTTCTTTTCAAAGACCCCAAATAAGAAAAATGTATACTAGTTCACGTGCAATGCTACCTCTCTTTTTTCTGTCTTTCGAAAAAAGAAACAACCTCCCATTTTTTACCAGACAACGCGCGCTACTGTATACTATTCACTAGTCGGCAGATCCAACCTGATTTGCACAGCCGCTGCTGCCGCGCACGCGGCGCAGGTCGTCAACTCCGGCTCCTCTGTCGCGGCGTGCCGAGCGGAAACCACTGTGGCAGCCGTGCCCACGGGCCCCGCCGCCCCGGCCACCCTGTCGAGAGCGCGTGGAGGCCCAAATTTTTACAATTTGGAACTTTTTTTAAATTATTTTCACGTTTGGACCCCTGCAGGAACTATTCCCAGAAATAGACCCTGGAGGTCGGCGCCGAGGTAACACAGCTCGGCGCCATGTCCCACGACGCCGAGCTTTGCGACCAGAACCAACGTGGCAGCCGACGTGGCAGGAAGGTCGGCGCCGTGGAGCATGGCGCCGAGAGATCACGGCGCCGAGCTATGTAATACAGAAACATATGTGCAGTTTAGTTGGTCGAGGCTTGAGGTGTTGAGCCTTTGGTCGTGGGTTTGAACCCAGATCTATACATTTTGCTATGTTTTTAAGCAATATTTTTTATAGAATACATTTTGTTTATAATTATGAATTAATTTTAATTATAAGTAAGTATAATATTTTTATATGATGTATTTATTTAATTATAATTATGGAGTAACTATTTATTTATTTATTAGTTTATATATCTCGACTAAAATTTATTGATGGATAAAAAGTTATTTCAAAATCAAAGCATTAGAACAACCAAACCCATTGTTTCAAACATCAAATAAAAAATAAATTATAAAACGGAATGTTTCAAGAGCTTATAAAAACAAATTAAATAATTCTTATTTTAAAATTAAATAAAAATAAATTATAAAAAGTAGTAAAAATTGTGTTGATTCATTACTTTGAACCTATGACCAAAGGGTAAAACACCACATGCCTTGACCAACTGAACTACGCATGTGGTTTTGAAGAAAACTAGAAACAAATATTACCTGTTCTATTTACAAAGGCTAGATATATAAACTAATAAATAAATAAATAGTTACTCCATAATTATAATTAAATAAATACATCATATAAAAATATTATACTTACTTATAATTAAAATTAATTCATAATTATAAACAAAATGTATTCTATAAAAAATATTGCTTAAAAACATAGCAAAATGTATAGATCTGGGTTCAAACCCACGACCAAAGGCTCAACACCTCAAGCCTCGACCAACTAAACTGCACATATGTTTCTGTATTACATAGCTCGGCGCCATAAGCTCGGCGCCGTGATCTATGGCGCCGAGCTCGGCGCCGTGCCGACCTTTCTGCCACGTCGGTTGTCACGTTGGTTCTGGTCGCAAAGCTCGGCGCCGTGGGACATGGCGCCGAGCTGTGTTACCTCGGCGCCGTGGGGCATGACGCCGATCCTAGGGTCCAAATCTGCAATTAGTTTCTCCAGAGGTCCAAATGTGAAAATATTAAAAAAAAAGGCTAAATTGTGAAAATTTGGGGCGTCGAGGCAGCTCGTTCTCTGAGATGGCGTCGAGCTGTGTTACCTCGGCGTCGTGGGGCATGGCGCCGATCCTAGGGTCCAAATCTGCAATGAGTTTCTCCAGAGGTCCAAATGTGAAAATATTAAAAAAAAGGCTAAATTGTGAAAATTTGGGGCGTCGAGGCAGCTCGTTCTCTGAGATATTTTCACTATACTACGCGCGGGGGCAACCCCTCCCACGTCCGTCCGTCCCCTGAGATATTTTCCGCTCGCGATCGGCCGTACGCTCCGCATCCGACGCCTCCGCTGCCGCCACCGCGTCGGCGGCGGAACCGACGGCTGCCTTTTGAGGACGTGGCGCAGGCGGGTTCGCTTTTCCCTGTTCCGTCCCTCCCCTCCCTTCCTCCCATCCCCGTCTCCTGGGCTGGCTGACCAGTGACCACCAGCCGCTCTCCCACCTCGCACGCACGCACGCCTGTGGCTCCTGCTGAGTCCTGACCTTTCCACCACCACCGGAGTTAATGCCTCCTCCGCCTCTCCGTCAGCGCCGCCTGCGCTCGCCGTCTCGCTGTGGGTCGTGGTAGCAGTACCGCCCGCGCGCGTGGTGGTTGGGGCTGGCCTCTGGGCCGCTGGGGATGGGCGGAATTGGCGACGGGAGGTGTGGAGATTGAGGTGGGGGAAGCTGTTGTGCTGTGGCGCGTGTCTCCCTGTCGCCCACAGCTTGCTTCTTTTTATTCCTCCGCTCCCGGTTCCGTTCCGGGGAATGGATTCTGGGGAGGAGGGATTCTGAGCCACGGGGGAGTAAGGGGAAGGAGGAGGCGCGACGCCGGCGCGGCCGCGGCTGCTTTGATCCCTTGGCGCCTCCGGCTCTCGTGCGTGCGTACGTCCTCGTCGTCGTGGCGTATGGCGCCGCGATTTGGGTGAGTCCATGCTCTGCTCCTGCCATTCCGGCTTCGGAATTTTTCTGCCTGTTTCTTCCCGCGGTTTGGGAGCCAGAGCTGTCCTGGTTGCTCGCCGTTCCTTTTTTCCGTGCTTTTATGTGGCGGTAATTCTCAGTGTTTTGCAGCGGCGTGCGGGTTCCTTGCCTAGGTTGTTGTGATCCGATTCCGTTCCAACTGAGAGGCAGGAAGGTGAGCGCCCCGGAACACGAGCGCGTGCTTGGTGCTTGCTAAGGTAAATCTATGTTTCACTTTTTGCTTGTTGATGATGAGGTGCTACTAGATCCATTTGGTTGATGTAGTCATTTTTTTTTTGCGTCTTCTGTTTGAAGATGGGAAATCGGTTTTGCATCATGCTTCCTGTTTTTCTGAGGAGTCTGTATCGTAAGGTCATGCCATGTGGATGAACCAAGTAGTAGTATCATCAACTCTTTGTTATGGAAAAGTTCCTATTAGGTTCCACTCCTACAAATATACTACATCCCAAACTTTGCTAGTTCAATCTAGAATTGCTTTCATTTGCGGACGGAGGGAGTACATCCCAAACTTTGCTAGTTCAAGTGAAATCTCCACTGCGATTGACCCGCTAGATTTAAAAGTGCAGTTGTATCTAAACAACTCTAATGGAACTTCTGACCCTTCTTTGTTTTCCTGATTTACCAGTTTCTGCATAGTTTGTTCTGTTAGTACTTAAAAGATCTCGTTGTCTCTGATTATGTTGTTCTTTGCCTCCTTGACAGAAGCATCTGCAACCATCGTTCTAGGCTTGCAAGGAAACTTATTTACTTGAATCATGTCGGATTTTGTCGGGAGTAGATATGATAAGCAAGAAGATTTCCAAGTTCTGTTGAGCAAGAAAGATCCTGTAGAACCACCTCAGCCCAAGCATTATCTGTGGATGGCACACTGGACCAAAGCAAGTAGCAGCGCAGAACCCCGAAACAACAATGGCAGCAATCCTTTGGAGGATATTAACAAGGGCACGATTACAACAGATGGTGAGACTTTGCCTTATGAATTCATGAAATCTACAGTTGCTGAAAGGCTCATGGTAGGAGTAAGCCGTGGAAGTGCCTCCATGCAGCATGCCAGACAAATCAATTCTAGTATGTGGGGAATGGCACGTCATGTTTGCAATGAATTGGGACCAAAGGATAGCGAACAGGTTGATGAGTCTATGAAGAAGGATAATCTGAACTTGCGAGCTAGGGCAGTTGTATCAGAAACATATTCTGTTCACAAGCTTTCAGAGTTACCGTTGGATTTTCAGAATCTTGGGAGCTCAGATGATCCAAGTCCAGATTGGAGCCACTTTCCAATGTTTGAAATTAATCGAAAGATTGACAGTATTCTCAACCGTAAACGAAGGTCTGCAGTTGGTCTCTCACCTCTGAATCTAAATTTGTCTGCACCCCATGTGATGGCCCTATCGTCACAAGAATACATGATGCAATCACATCAACTAGCTGATGAGAATATGGATACATGTAAACTTGTAGAAGGTTTTGCATCTCACACAGAAGATCCTGCTGGCTTCAATTCAGATCCTTCAGGGCCAAAGTTAAAAGGACAATTGTTGGATACCATGTCATGTTCTTGCAGCAAGGATGACAACTCAGCAGATTGTCCAATAGATGAGCAGCATACAAGCCACTATTTTGCAAACTCAAAGCATGAACTACCCTCTGTGTGTAATGAAAAGGAGTTCAAGTTTTCAGGAAACAACCACAAGCAAATTGTTGCAAGTGCGTCCCAGAATCCGAAGACAAGAAGATCTGCTGTCCATAAACAACAGAGTGCTGCAGAGGCAATGTTCTGTGCACCAGTACTTGGTAGTGAGTTTCAGAATGAACCAATAACTACTTCCAACATCAGCAAGAAGGATTGTGAAAATTTTCATGAGATGTCTAAATCTCAGGGCAAGGCTGTTTCGTGTTCTTTGTTACCTTCTGAGCTTCATCGTCATCTGAAAACACAGAGAACAGAATCTGCAGAAAATTTGAAAGTCTGCACATTACCTGATCAAACTGCAAATAGATTGACAGAAAAGAGTAATGGTGAGCTGCTGACATATGGACCAAAGTCAAAGGAAATGTGTACAGATTCTTGGAACCGAAGAGGGCCCTATTTATTCGAAAAGTTAACGATTCCTTCCAAATCACAAAGTGCATATCCTAAAAATTCTGCGTCTTCAGGAAAATCTAGCGGCTTTGGAGTTTGTATGTACGGCACTAATATTGGCAGTCGGTTATTCGGAGCACAGAATCAATCTTCTAAGACTGAAACATTGCCCAGCGATACCCTTATTGGGTCCAAATCCTCAGCAGGTGAGGTCTAGCATCTATAAAATACAGTATCAGCTAAGAGCGTTTTTTAATATGGTGTTTTGCGTTAAAAGGTGTTTTTTTCCGTTGAATGTGCAGGAGAACTGAGTATCTTTATATATTATATAGAGAATAAAAGTCGCTTCTTAGTTATTCAAAAAACATATATGCTAACAGAGCAGCATGACTGGAATGTTTCATCTAATATATGCCTTTTTTTTGTTGTTGATGGTAGCAGTATAACTCTCAGACTCACGCCTGTTTTCCTTTTTTTGTATTGCTGTAGGCATTGCTTCATTGCCGGCACAAAAGGTATCAGTGTTTCACAATCCATAGCAATCTGATCTCCTGTTTTGCTCATGAAGAGTGTTCCTGGACTACTTATATTGCTCGATACTAAAAACTAAAAAACAACATTTGCTTGGAACTGTTTTTGTATTGTTTGGATGGTTTTGGAAAAAAAAACTTTCCTAAAAGGCTTATAAACTTTATTGTCAGAAATTCATTTTAATATATTATCAACATTGTTTTCAGTGTTAATCGATCTTTCCTTATGATCTTTAGTTAAAAAAACTTGGACTTTGAATATATATAGGTTGGTTCGAATATGTGCTCACCTACCTGTCTGTTGTTATTCCACATGATAATTATTTCAAGCTGTGCTCATTAGTTATGGACCCGTATCAGTTGATAGATCTATGTACTGATTCTTTCATTACCAATAAATGTACTACAGGACTATGGTTGCCCGAACGAAGCAAAAAGTGAGCAGCTGGCAGCTCCGTCCAAGAGAGGAGATTCAGGATACAGTAAAGAAGATGGAATCCATAATGTCAATGAAGGTCATGATGTTTCGTCCAAAGCAACTATTGGTGGTAAGCAATCGTGCATGCCCGGAACAGGAATCACGAACCTAGATCTGATACTTACCCAAATGAGCAGAATGAGAAATCAAATTTCCAGTGGTATAATTCAACCACCAATAGGTTCTGATCCAAGTGATAGATGGCTCAAGCGCCTACAGCTTGACATATCAGATCCTGACATGCCTGGTTCCAAGAGGCCAAAAGTCGGAGACAGTCGACTCAGGCAAAGAAATCTTTCTTTTGACATGGCACTTCCTTGCAACAGGACTGACACTGGGGCAATTGATCGTGTTAAGGAGGACCAGAGCTTGGATGAAGGGAAAAAATTGCAAGAAAAGCAAGAAAGAACCCCTATCCCAGAGAAGAGCGTGAATAGTTGGATAGGAAGATGGTGCCATGGTGGCAGTCCTGTTTTCCATGAAGACCCAAGCAAGGGAAGGCAAGCAACAAAGCCTGGCCGGTTATCCGAGGAAGTTGAAGGTCATTTCCCAAGCATAGCAGCGATGGCGATGATGGGGCGAGCAATGAACAAGCTTCGGCCGTACGAGCATCAGAAGAAGGGGCCATTTGTGGTGTGGAAGACAGATTGACTTCGTGTGTATGTTTTTGAGTGTAGTATACTGGTTTCTTTCCAAAAAGAAAATGTAAAGCAGCTGCGAATTTTGCCTGGCAGTGGTTCATGGTTTACTGTTTTCTGAATTTTCTGAAGTGGGACGTGTGGCTAGGCGTAGCGTCTACTGATGGTGTAATGCTTTAAGATATAATAATATCATTATTATGTGAATTATTATCCCTGAATAGAAACATCATTACCGTGTATAAAATCAGCGCAAAGGTTCTGCCATACTTTGTAAAAAATGAATAGAAACATCATCCATCAGAGGGGAAAAAACAGGTGGGAGTGTTCCCTGCTTTTCGGAAGAAGAAAAGGAAAAAAAAAAAGGATGACCCGACTCATCCCGTCATCCGGCCACACACTGACACACCTCTCGAGCTTCGTCTTCAGTCTTCATCCCCAACCTCCGTCCTCCCGAGATCCTTCCGCATAGGAGCCCCATCACCGATTCTTCCTCCCTGGACACACGCCCCGACCGGCCGCCTTCTCCGTTTTTCCCTCCGGTCCGGGATCACAGGATTCGCCGCGGGAAGCAGGCTGGCCCCATCTGGCCTCCGGCGGTCACGTCCACAACCTGGCAACTGCATATCCGACGCCCTTCCGGCTTGGATATCAACTGTGGAAGAGCGGTGGCCGGCGATTGACCAAGCTGCCGCGGGTGACCCGCGGGATTGTGGGCTAAGTCTTTAATCCTGTTCGGATTCCTGAATCTCTGTTCACTATGTGTTCGTTTCGGACTCCGGGTCCGACAGATCTCTCTCTCCATGACACCTCTTCCTTATAAAAGTCGGGGAAAGGAGAGATTTTTGCATCTTCGGGGGCAATTTACGAATAACAACACACCGCGGACGCCTTTTACGACGAGATTAGAATTCAGGGGGTGCGTTTTTTCTTCACTCATACTCAAAAATTATATATTTATAGTATCTCTTTACATTACATGGTCCAAGTACATAGATCGTAGACTGTCCTGATACCAATCTCGTGTTTATTTCAGTGCAGATTATCTCATAGTTGGTCAATTTTGGGTGACATGATGATGGGTAATAAGAGAAGGGCTGTAGCATCTGGCGGTGCACATTACCTGCCGGAGGAGATGATGACAGAGGTGTTCCTACGGCTGCCTGTCAAATCCATTCTTCGTTTTCGGGCCGTCTGCCGGTCCTGGAACGCAATGCTTTCGTCCGATGAATTCTGCTGCCTCCACATGGCCAGGGCTGAAGCGGAGCCAGCGCCTCCTAATCTGTTCTTCACTTCACCTACAGCTGGTTTTGACACCACCGCGGTGTACTCGAGCTCATCATCAGGCCCCGATGACGGCCTGCTGTTCACTCTTGATGATGTACGTGGCGGTGACTTCATCCACATGACGCCTGCACCATGCCGTGGTCTCACCCTTCTCCACGATCCTTTTGCACCAGCTTACTATGTCTTCAACGCATCCACAAGGGCAGTTACCCGGTTGCCCCCGTGCCACAATACCATGTATGTGACTGCTGGACTTGGGTTTGATACCCGGACGAAGAAGTACAAGGTGGTGAGGTTATTCCAATGGGATTATCGTGATAAGCAGCATAATAAGTGTGAGATATACACGCTGGGTGGTGATCATGGGGATGATTGGAAGCCGCCTGCTGCAGGTGTACCCTTCAGATTCTGCAGGGCTGCTGAGGCAACTATTAACCTTGCTAGAAGGGATAAAGTGCTGCCAGTATTTGCAAATGGATTTCTGCATTGGCTTATCCATCCCTCATTTGTCGTTAAAAGGCCACGAGCTGCCATCCTATCCTTTTCTCTCACAGATGAGATCTTTGCATGGGTCCAGTCGCCACCGTTTGAGGTGTCAGGTGTGCACTTGGTGGAGCTTGCTGGCCACTTGTGTATGGTTCGGGACCTTCGTCATGTCGGCGTGCTGGACATTTGGAAGCTGAATGACTATGGCTCTGGTGGTTGGTCATTGGAACATCACATTGATCAGTTGCAGCATGTTAGCAGAGATGATGTAATTGAGCCTAGGATTGTTAGAGTTATTGGTTCTGTTGGCAGTTGTGGGTCCACAAAGAGGATAGTCATTGCTACATCCAAACGCAAGGTGTTTGTCTATGATCCCGTGTCTCAGACTGTAGAAACTGTCACTGCAATCAGAGAGACCCATTCGTCTTACCAAGCTGAAAAGCTTGCACTTACCAGTGTCTCCCTATTTCAAGAGAGCCTTGTTCCGGTGCATCAGACAAATGAAGAGAGAGCCCTGTCAGCTCCCTTGGCTAAAGCAACAAGGGAGATCTTGCTCCGACTCCCAGCTGATTGTACCATGCGATTCAAACTTGTCTGCAAGCAGTGGCTTAGCTTGATTGAGGGTCACAGCTTCATGTGCTCTTATCACTCGCATAACAACATGGGCAAGAGGCCCAAGATCATGGTTGTGGGCAAGGGCATCACTAGAGGATCTGGCTTCAGTTTTACTCCCTGCTCAAAGTTTCTCCAACGTGCTCGTCGCCATGATATATGGCTTGACACAAAGGTGGTTTGCTCCAAGCCTTGCCATGGCATGAACCTGCTAAGCACTGAGCTGAAGCATTATCTCTACAACCCCTGCACAGGTTTCTGCCATGAGTACCACACTCGAGGGACGGCATCCATGCATGTTCCCCCGAACATTCCTAGCTGGAGTATACCAGACGGCCATGGCCACGCTTTCGCACTTGGCTGCAAGAATGTTGGCCTGGGGTTCAATCTGTCGACGCAGGATCATACTATTGTTGAAATGTTTTACCAAATGAAGGACTTCAAATCCCGTCTGTATTTCTTGACATGCATGGTTACCGAGTGTGGCCGAGGCACCATGCAAGACTGCTCCCTGCCACCTCTGCCTGTGAGTGACATGCCGCCTGCATACCTTGCAGGAGTGCTCTACTGGATGAGTGATCCAAGGTTGGGCGAAAGTGACAAGAGGGCCATTGTGTCATTTGACATAACAACACGTGAATTTGGTGTTATCCCATGTCCGTCATGTATTGCTATGTGGAACAACGGAAGTGCTTCCAATGCTTTTGTGGTTGAGCTTGAGGGAACATTATGTGCTGTTCTTGCAGACTCTGATGCAGAAGAGCTAAATATTTGGAGGCGAGAGCATGATCTGTGGCATAGTGCATACACAGTGTATTTGGAAGGTTGGCCAGGCTATTCCCTTGGAGCAAATATTGTGGTGCCATGGGCTATTAATCCTGAGGATGGAAAGATCTTACTAAACACAGGGAGGAAATTGGGATTTTACGATCCAGCAAGGAATTTTATTCAGAATCTGTATGATCTTGAAGAGGTGCTGCGTGTCAGGAGTACAGAGCAATCCTCTCGTGTTGGAGTAACTGGAAATCTTCACATTGCCAGATACAAACATGATGTTGAGAAGTTCTGTTCACAGGAATCATTTTTGGTGCAGCACAAGGTTTCAGATGATCTTTCGCCTGCTTTATCTGGGAATAGTTCTGCATGCTCCGGCGGAGAGCAATGTTTGGGGAGTAGAAATTCATCACATTCTGAAATAATCCCCTTGGTCCCTATATTATACGAGGAGAGCCTGGCAAGTTATCCCCGAAAGCGCAGATCAAAGGTTTTATTAGATATTTTAGCAACAGAACTTTGATAGTATAGTCCATCAATTTTAGCTCTCGCACGAACTAGAATTGTACTTAGGAGATATAAGGATGTGGACAGGGTGAACAAGTTCCTATGTTCATTAGATTTGGTTTGTACGTATTTATTTTTGCTTAATGTTTAGTGATACATGAATTTCATTGGTCAGTACAGCTGTTGTCCATGGAATGGCAAAATTATGAACTACTTTGTCTTGTATTCCAGGAATTGGTCGCTTATAAACCTTATACATTGATTCGAAATACTGGAAAATAGGTAAAGCTAGACCAATTAATGTGTTCATGTGCAAGCAGTAAAATGCGTTTGCATGCATTCTTTCCTTAATGCTTGATGCTCTCTTTGGATCTTGATGTGTTTCCTGGACCAGCAGATATTAGGAAATATTTGCTCTTTTTTCGTTCAGGCTGACAGGCAGAACAAGAATGTCTGAAGAGATGGGCCTTGCCATAAAAACAGGAATGAGACCGAGCAACAGGTACAGTTGGTATCTGCATTCTTACTATGACTAAATTATCATATTCCCTTATAACCTATATAGGACAACCATCTTAGATTAGTTAATTGGTAATCACAATAAACACGTTCGGTTAGCTTAGTGCCTGCATGCCTCTTTTTACCTCAAGTTGTGAAGACACATGTTGGTGTATCCATGTCACATGTGGCGTTAGTCTATTTTCAGTCTATTTTCTTCTTGCTGACATGCATGCTTATAAAGTAAATCAAATGCATCCTTCCTCCCTTAGTTCAACATTTTTGAGTGAGCAATTTTATATGTTCTTGGTTTCCTTCTGGGTTGCAACATTTTGTTTACATTTGATTTTGAGACATCTGGACAACTGATTTCATATAGGCTACCTTTATGCACAGAAGATAGAGAAATTCATAGTAGACACCATCCTTCATTTTGTGAAAGAAATTATCCCCAACACATCAGATGAGGCGTTCTCGTGTTGACTACCTGTGTCTTTGATCAGTTCATTTTTTTTTGCAAAACAGTGTGACAATGCAGAACTTCAGTGGAAAGTTTAGTCAATGCAGAGCTTCAGGTTGTGCATAAGTTCAGTCAAGCCATACTTTGTGATGGTGACGATAGAATTCTGGACAGCTATAGAAACAAGGTTGTTGTGATTACTGAAGGTGTTGATCTATTGGTTATTGCTGAGGCTAGCACAGGTGCGATTTCGTTGACGACTTCCTCTCTTAATGGGAATCTAATAGTGTTGATCATGGAGGTCCAGATGACATCATGGCTGCCCATTCAGCGATTTTTTGGATGTTGTGCAGCACAAACAACCATGGCCAAGCCCTATAAAGGACAATACCTTTATGCTCATGACCATATATCAGTTGTACTTCAGCTTATGGCAGGCCTTTAGTTGTGATCCGGCATATGTGCAGCTGAGTTGTTCACTGCACAAGTACATTTTGCTCACTGAGATTTTTGGGCTGTGCCTAAGATCAGTGCAGTCATTCAGTGGTAGTCACATAAGGGCGCGACAGCTATTCTGCAGTTCATATGGCTATTACATATGCAGTTTCAGATATAGAGTGCTGATATACATCTGGTTAGTCCATACCATCACTGAAGCTGTTTGGTGGTACATTGACATTGAGGGAGTACCAATTACTACACATGGCACTGGATAATATCTATTGGTGGTTAAGGTTTGATAGATTTACTTGTGCTCCTTCTATTATCTGTGGTACTGGATAATATAAAGAGTAATGATTTTATCTTGCTCTCTTATGGAACTGTAGATATATAAGTATAGATAAAGGTGCAGAGCTGTTGCAAATGGGAATAAATGGTCCTTTTATATCTTTGTTTCTATTAAGTAAAGTTAGTTGTTACATTTTCTCACTTTTATGCAGTCTACTATACCTTTATTTAGCAGTATATCATGTATAATGAAAGGTAAAACAAAAAAATATGAATAATTGCTAGAGTTTTATACCCAGGACGGTAAATTTAAAATCTTAGTGCACATAATTGCATTGACCAATTAGAATGTAATTTTCTTTTGTTTAGTGCACTGTATGAAAAATGATGCCATTTATAAAGGGCTCTATCTAATGACTGGATTGACTACACAATTCTCATATTGGTGTTTACATAATAAATGGAGAGAGCAGTTTCGTTCATCATGTTGTATTAACCTAGCCACTCTTATTTTAGCCCGCTCAATTGCGTAGAGATCATTTTTGGATACTTAGTACTGAAACATGTGTGAAAAGTTGAAAATATGGTCGTATGAACCATAAAACTTTAGTCTTTTAAACATTTCATTATTTATATTTTTTTCAGCTTGAGTCATTGCACGTACATCATCTCGAATGCATGTTGAAAATACCTTTGTCCTGTTGTTATTGATATTCCTATCTATTTGGATTTAGCTGAACTTATGTGTTGCATTGCTGCTTTGTGTATTCTTTTGGCCTTAATGGAAATAGACCATTGTATCTCATTCCTGATTTCAACTGTTACTGTAGTACAGTGAGCTGGGCTGATGATCGTAGTAAACTCATCTGAGCAAAGAGCTTTGAATGGTCCTCAAGTTTCATCAAATGCCTTTTTCAAATGGAATGGTTCTATACATATGATGAATACCCATGATCCCTTATGCATTGTCACACCCGGTTTTAAGAACAAAACCAGATATACACCATATGTGAGCCCAGGAAGTCAATTCTCACATATAGTCACAGAAGAAGGTAATATCAAAAGACAATACTTAAATATATAACATATAAGGTCAAAGGATAACCTTAGCACAAAAAATAGCGGAAAGACGACTCCGAACTTCGGGTGAAGACTCCAACTTCACAGGGACCAACTGACTGGTTGATCACAAGCCTAACTGCTCGAGACTCTTGCAATCTGGTACCCATCCGGGATTTTTATCTAAGTATTGAAAAGAATAAACAAGCGTAAGTACTTTCGTACTCAACAAATATTCATGGGGTTCATGAGACTCAAGAAGGTATGACTCTGGTTTAACTGCATAAGCTTTTAAGTTATCTCAATTTTAGCATTATAGTAACATCAATGTTATCAATAGCCCAATAACCATATGATCAAGTGAACGAGATGTAATGTTTATATGAACGGTAACAATAATAAATCACAGATAACAACTGATGAGCCATGACATAAGGACACCACACAGTAAGGAGCCCAAGCCGCTCTTAACCGGGAGCACGACTATTATAATAGTTTTTTAACTCTGCGCAGAGGTGTACATCTTTACCCACAAGTTGTGAATTGCCCTTTCGCCCGAGGTAGCTAGTCTCTTAACCCACTTCCAAGGTAGGCCGGCAGAGTTCACTACGAGACCGTTCACAGATTCCACTAATAGGTAACAACCCGCTACAAGTTTTCTTTAACGAGATCGTAAGAACTCCCCTCCCGGAAGTCACCGCAGTGCACCTTCCGGCAGGCCAAGTCCCCACTTTCTTAGAGCCCTTCTTACGCCCTCTCGGGTAAGTTGCCACAAACTAGAAAAGGTCTAATACTGAGTCAAGCCAGAGCCCATTAGCTTATGGTAGTACTGTTTTCTCGGGTAATCTCTTACAGAAATATTCCTATGAGTAAGAACACAGGTGTGAGTTCCTGATGTTCCACCTATAGTCCACGTTGCTAAAAAGTCATCTTTTATTGTCATTTCATATATCATTAATCAAGTTTACATGATCATAGTTATTCTTAAAGAGCACTAGCTTGATCTACCCAATGCATAAATTTCCAGGGTGACAAGGTATAAGGTGCAATACTAGGATAACCTTATAGGGTAACAAGGAAACTCATGCATATGATTAATGAGTGATTATCATGAGTAGGACAACAAGGATAATCCCATGTAATACTTGTCTTAAAACAGATCCTTTCTTCAAAGATCTTCTAGAAAGCCAACTTCTTGATCTCCAACGTAAAACTCACCGATTGGACAAGTTCATAAACACCACTCAACAATCTGATCAAGCATACAAAACAATACAAACATATACATATTTAGAACAATACACTAATCAATTAAAATGATTTAAAAAGAAAACTACGCATTGCTACGATCACATAGACGCGAAGAACATACTAATCGGAGCTACGATGATCAAGCTACGACTAACGAGGATTTTGCTTTTTAAAAGAGAACTATTGGCTTTAACAATTTTATGACTCTATAAAAGAGTGGATAAAGTATTTCAGAGAAACACCTTGACTAGATTAGGTCAAACTTGTATTTGTATTTCGAAAACGAGAATTGAAACTATCGATATTTTATGTATAAAACAAGTTGCATAGTTATTAATCAAGTTAGGAGTTAACCATGAAAATACAGAGCTATTAACAGGGTATTAAATATCACTAATGAAAAGGTTAATTTGTTACGAGATCAACGCAACTTGAACGGGACGAATCGGAGCTAAAACGAAGAAGATATGATTTAAACAAGATTTAGAGATTAAACTTGGAATTTAAAAGGAATTAAATAAATATTTATTTTAAAAGTTTTCAAACAGATTTGATTATGGTTTTAACATGTAGATAAAAACTCTACGAATCTAACGCAATTTGAATGGATGAAAACGGATTTGAAATGGATATTTTATGAGCATTTGAATGCTGATGGCAGAACTGAAATTAGGGATTTTCAATTGATTTTCGAATAAAACAAAATCCGAACTGAAATACGCTTTTCAGAAGGGAAAGCGTAAACGCAGGAGGCGCTAAGGGGACCGCGGTGCGGGGCCGGCAGGTTGCCACGTGGCGCTACGTGATTGGGCGGGACCGTAGACCAGCAGTGAACCGCGCGCGCAGGGGCTTGGTCCACCGGTCCATGGTGGACCAGAAGGCGTACCCCTTCGGGGAATCTAATCTGGCCATCCGCGTGGGATCGGACGGCTCAGAGGGCGGCGCGGGCCGAGGACGCCGGGCCGGGGCTTTACCGCGGCGGCGCCATGGCCGGAGTGCGGCGGCGCGAAGCAATCCGCCGCTACGGTGCACGATTCGCAACGTGGAAAGGTCGGGGAGAGAGAGGGAGAGGTCGCGAACTCGGTGGCGGGGTCATTTTATCCGATCGTGACCGTGGGAGCGGAACCCGCGCGAAGGAGCAGCGTGGTTGGCTCGGTAGGCGCGAGACGGGTGAACCCGATGGATAGCGAGGGAGAGCGAGCTCCTGGGGGCTCTCTTTACCTTATGCGATGCTTGGGGCGGAAGAACGGAGCGGAGGGACTCGCGGCCACCGACGGGGAACGA
The DNA here is from genome assembly GCA_022036555.1 of Microstegium vimineum. Classification (NCBI taxonomy): domain Eukaryota; kingdom Viridiplantae; phylum Streptophyta; class Magnoliopsida; order Poales; family Poaceae; genus Microstegium; species Microstegium vimineum. The sequence goes on from CM039127.1 coordinate 11,919,313, forward strand.
CGGCGGCTCGGTGCTCTGTCTGTGGCGGCGGCGGTAGGGTTTGGTGTGATTCTGTGGTTGCCGAGGCTTGGAAAGGGGACGGGAAAGGGGTGCGGGGCTCGGTATTTAAAGCTCTGAGGCTCGACGGCGAAGGTAGGGGATCAATCCCGCCGCAATACGCTCGGCAGAAAAGGCAAGCGCCGGTGCGGGAGAAGGAAGGAGGGAGGAGGAAGAAAGGAAAGCAGCGCGGTGACTGCCAGGTGGGTCCCACCTGTCGGCGCGGCAAGCCAGCGGCGCGGGCTGAGCTGCGGAGGAAGCTGGGCCGGTGCGCGAGGGAGATCCACGGCCCAAGGGAAGGAGGGGGGAGAAGCTGGGCCTGCGGGAGGTAAGAGGGGAGCCAGAGTTGGGCTGGGCTGAGGGGTTTTGGGCCAGATAGAGATGGAGGAGGATTTTTTTTCTATTTTCTCCTCTTTTTCTTTTCTTTTTCTTTTGTTTCAAAAAACATTTTCAAATCCATTTTCCAGCCAACATTTGAAAAAGAGTTTTTGAGACCTTTTATTTTCTTTTGAATTTGCAACAATTCACACATACAATAACCCATATGCAAAGGCATGAGTGCACATTCACGTTGCTACCTCTAAGAAACTTTTAATTTGATAAAAGTTTTTAATTTTCTATATTTCATGAAAACAAAATCACAATTAAATCATTTAAACTCTATTTTCTCAAAAAGTAAAATTTGGGGTGTTACATGCATGAATACTGGTTTGGCTCTTTTGGTTTCTGGTTTGGCCTTCCTTTTTTGTTTTCAGTCGTTTCGGTTTGTAAACTTTTTCTGTTTTTTTCTATCATCTAATAAAAACTACGGCAAAGCTTTTGCCGTTCTTTCTAAAAAAATGCACCTTGCAAGACATGACTGATCATTATACTATTTATTAATGAAAAAATATAAATGCATTTTTCGCAAATTAAAAAAAATAGATGGCAAATAAAGCCATTGGATACCTTATTTTTACTATATATTTATTGAATTCTTGTTATTGAGATATTGAAAATAAATTATTTTGTCTGATTTGAAATAAATACCTCTTTGCTCTTTTCATAGCTTTTGATTTAAGGCCTAATATTATACAGAGTTACTTGTTAGTTAGTCTTCTCAATCATGAGTTGGTGCTAAATGGTTGAGTAAATTCTTTATGCAAGAGCTCTAAAATTTTGGGACCCCGTAGCAAAGCACGTGCATTTGCTAGTAGAATAAGAAATGAAAATTGCAGAGGAAGTTGAAACCTCAGCCGAGCAGGATACTGCTGCTCAAAGATACGATGTGGAATTTCCATTATCTATAAGAAAAAAAGATATACATTGTGCATGCTCTACGGGCTGAACAATGATTTAATCATTTAAACACCAGTTTTACTGCTTTGTATGCATATAAGCTATTTTCATCTAAGCTTAGCTTGTTACGTAGCGTAGCAATAGCAAAAGATACATTTTATAGTATTTATAAGATATAAACATAGATTTATCATAAGGAGAATTAGCTTTACGGTCCTGAAAAAAGTGGGTCTTAGGTTTATGGCCATATAACCACATATAGACATATATATCATATGTGAATTTATTTACTTATTAATATTACTCCAAATATACAACAAACAAATAAAACTCCGTATTTTATTTTTTCACTAAGGGTAAAACGGTCTTTTTACTCCTGACTTAACACCGTTAGTTGTCCAAAACGGACGTAAGACCATAGAGCAAAACAAAGTTCGTTTCAGAGTCATAGAGCAAAGTTAAAAAAAAGGGTCATAAACTTCAGACCCACTTTTTTTCCGGATCCTAGAGCCACTCCCCACCATAGAACGGAAGTAGGGGGAGGGGCCACGACCCTATATGTTGCAAAAAAAAAACTCACTATGATTTGGAAGTCACGCAAAGTGAGACTTAAATGAAAATTTTTTTTTATTATTTTTTACAAAAGAGTAACTTCTATGTGTTGGCATAGAAAAACTACGATTATGTAAATATTTACATTTTATATATAACCATACTAGCCCCCTTTCTATCACTGTCCCTGACGTGACGGAATGTAGATTTGATCGGTGGCGCACCTGCGCTGGCTACATGCTCTGCTCTGGCTGTTTTGGGCTTCTGGCACGCCCTGCATGCTTCTTACCCTCTTCGTGTGACATAACCTCCTAAGAACAGACTCACATGTAAGGATTATCGTCTATCCAACTTTAATCGAACATAAATGATCTAAGTCTTAAAAGATTTGCCAGGTGTCGTCGTTTTGGAACGGGTCATCCACCTCTTTCCGAGCAGGATCCTCATTATAATCATTGTAGAAGAAATACAATAATTTAATTTACATCAAATTAGAGAAATACATAAGGGTCATATTACAAAACATTAGTTTAGAAATATAACATAAGTGTCATTACTACATCAAGCGAAGTGGTAAAGATTATATCACAACAAATCGAGTACCCTGCCCAAGGGTCACACAACCTCTATTCTTCATCATCAACATTAGCTACGGTCATACAGTACGGAGCTGTACTCACCGCATTCTGACCTTCATCTGTAACAAGGGTTAACAAACCCTGAGTACGGGAGTACTCAACAAGACTTATCCGATAAATAAAAATATTTGGTGGACAAAGAGGTATGCAAGTCATAGGATTTAAGGTGGGGTTTTACAAGAATCAAGTATTTTGCATAAATGAGCATTTTGTAAAACAACTAAAATCGATTTAGTTCTCATAAAAATTACTCAAGTACCGATCTAAATGTTTTGATCGATCACGAGGCAACAACCATCTAAAAAGGAAACATCAAGTATCCAGTTTAAGTTTCATTAACTACGTTGATAAAAATAGGGTTATGTTTCCATATCCGAGGAACACGACGATTCGAACCGGTTAAACTCAGCTGGGACTTCTCTATCACACGACATATACAACACTAAAGCACGCATATGACTACCTTTCCCTGGATCCTCCATCCGAGAACGGGGGCCCGCCACCCGAGAGCACAGTACACCTCCATCCAGTTCTTCGAACTAGGAGGGTATACACTACTCTCGCCATCTCTCCACCCCCAGTGCGGGTTAACCGTCCTTTAGACTGGATTAGCCAGAGTCCAGCTTCCCCAAAGGTATATGATAAGTACTCCAAAGTCACAACCCTCAGACTTTAACAATGGACGGTCCCTAATGACACAGGCGAAAAGAACCCGCTCACCAGATATCCATATCTGGTGGCTCCCAAACACCCTGTCCGCCCGGTCCCGATCATAACTTTCATCATCCATCATTTCCTTTTTAAGGCATAGCCATTTGCCGCAGCAATCTGCTATCCTTCTCAAAAACAGAACCATTGCCGAAGCAATCATGTTATCACCTATTCTCGCAGATGACATGAAATCATCTGACTCTATCGGTCTAAGCATTGCTAAGCAGCATAAAGTATCATTCGTATTTTTAAAACGACATTAAGGTACAGGAATAAATATTCAAGGATAAGAGTATGCATCAAGTAGGAATTTATTTAAATAGTAACCATGCAATAATTAACCATAAGTGTATTTAAAGAAAACTTTTAAATACAAGGTAGGGTTTGAATGCACCGGGGCTTGCCTGGGTAAGAACACTAGTCAGTGTTGGTTAGATGATACTCACTTGGCAAATATCATTGATTGACATAAGAATTCCTAGATTAGCCATCTTCTGGATTCAATCACCAATACAACTTTGGCTAGATCCACCAATCATCGTCTTCTGGTTCGGCATTATTCAACACATACGGATCTATTGTTCCTTAATGATATGCAAAGATGTAAATGTATAAATGCAAGAAATTATAACACAAAGTTGCATCACAAGCAAACATTCAAGAGAACAAAGAGGTTATACAAGATATAGACATTTTTAGTTAATTAGATAAACATCATTTAAGCATAAAGGTTGGACATGCTAATAACTTCAAACATGACACACAAGAAGACTTAAGTCAAGCAAAGACATATTAAAGCATTCAAGGCATCACAAGATTATACAACACATAGACATCCATAATTGATTAACTAAGCTTACCAAGCATAATATTTGGATATAAAAGAATCTAAAGCATAACACATAATTTGAACTTAGCTTAAGACTTAGCAAACATTCATTAACCAAGAGTTAATCATTAGATTAACAACCAAGATAAAGTTAAATAATCACTTATGCATGCAGTTTTTGGACAGCAAGACAACAGTCACTATTTTAATCGTATCTAGAGTTTTACAAATCCAAAGGACTTGCAACAAGACATTCTGGAAATCTTATGAAATTATCTACATTTCATATAATACTAGCAAAGCATGATTCACAAGTTAAATAAGTCTAATTCACAAAGTTTCAGAATCTGTTTATGAAAAACAGAGAGGAGCCAACTTTGATTCCTAATTTAAAACATGCATAAAACATAATCTACTTGACCAAATACCATAAAAATTTAACAAAAGCTAGATACATGAGTTATCTACAACTTTGGTATTCACAAGATTCTCAGAAAACATCATTAACATGGGGTAATTTATATTGCCAACAAAACTGTCCAGAAACTAGCAATTGCAATAAATAAAATTAACTTATGTTGCAAACATATAATTAGACAAAACCAACCTTACCAACAGGTCACACATGACTAATGAACACTAGAAAATATAGTGTCCACCACTAAATAAATTATTTGCATACACTTTCTTAATTTATTTAGATAATTAGGTGTAAATATGAACACATATTAAACTTACATAATAAATTCTAACAAAATTACAGAGGTCTACACATGTTTTCATTAGTCTACTGCATAAATTTCATATCATTTAAACAAGTATAGAGACCTTTATGAAAAAAGACAAAAGCTCTATTGCAACAATTCAAACAATGCAACAGATTTGTATAACAAACGTTGAACAGGCATAACCCGAGATCTACACCACATAAAAATATGAATCTTAACAATTTGGAAATCTTAAGAAATATACTTAAAAATTTCCACAGTGCCAAAGCATGAATCTAAAAGTAAATTGCTCAAACAACACATTCTTATCAGCTCTGTCCAGAGAGTAAACGGATTCACAACACAACTTATAAAATTCATAACTCCTAAAATATAAAAGCTATGACCATGAAATTTTAACAGTAGCTGGATCATAAGATTATCTATCACTTTAGTATTCAACTCATCCACAGAAAACATCATCTTGACCACACAATAAATTGCTTAAGAAACATCACAACAACAGTCTTAAACAGAGACATAGATATTTTGTCATTTTTATAACTCTATGTCCATCAAGCCTAAAATCATGAAATAAATACCAGACATCAATCATAAACTTTTACTCATCATATAAAAATTTCAGATTTATTTGACAAGTATAACAGTGGATAAGAAAATAACAAATACATCTTAACAGAATTGACATGCTTGCACAAAATAATTTTTACAGAAAAATTTATGAACTAAACCATGACATATTATGGTTCTACTGCATATAGAACTTCATGAGGATTTCAAAAAGTCCAAAAACACATTCATACCATTTTTTTATGAATTACCATGGATTTTCAAAGATCAGCAAAATCATAGGAAAATAATTACGGGATTTCACTTTTGCAACAGAAATCCTAGATTATCAAGAAATTAATTAAGCCCATGTATGTAAATTCATGAGTCATGACAAATATGCATAAAAATCCATCAAAAATCTTCTCTTACCAAACCATATCCATGTTCTTGTTTTTGTCGGGAGAATTTCTTGGGAATCAAAGATTAGTGCGTTGTTCTTATGATTGATTCTTGGAATGAACCTAGAAATCATAGGAAGGAGGGAGGGAGGATTGTTGCAGCATCCATTGGAGAGGAGAGGAGGGGAGGCAGCGGCGATGGGGGAGGGCCGAGCAGAGGCGCGGCTCAGGCCGTCGGGCCTCTGCCGAGCCGAGCAGAGAGTCAGAGATCAGAGAGGGAGAGGGAGCTGAGGGAGGGAGTCAATGGAATGGAAGAGGGAGAGAGAGCTGGCAGCAGGGAGGAGTAGAGAGGAAGCCGGCCACCACTTCTCCCCCTCCACTCGACACGCACCGGGGGGGGGGGGGGGCAGGTGTCGGGGAAGGAGACGCCGACAACGCACGAGCCAGGTGGCCATGGTCATCCTGCCCCCACGAAAAAGCTCGGATTTTTAGAAATAATTACAAGATTGTCATTCATTTAAATTGCTTCTAATTTTAAAACCGTAAATCCAAATAAACAACCGATTGCACCATCATGCAGAGCAACAAAAGTAAAACAACATGGTATAAAAGAGTTTGATAGATTTCAAATGGTTTGATAAATATTAACACTCAAAGTTTGGTATTTAAAACTAAAAATTCGGAATCCAACAAAACCGAGAAAAAGTTAATTTTTGCTGTTTTTGGAATCAAATTTAAAGATCCAAATGAGCTTCAAATTATGTGGAACTTGTTTCATTGTTTTCACCACGAAAAGCACTTCAACCATATTAAAGAATCCAAAAGAGTTACCACATGAAATTGCACAAGAAAAACATCACAAGAAGGCAACTCACTGTAGTTTTCCAGACTTAGAAATATATTGAGAAACCAAATCGACATAAGACTTGGGTTAACTTTTTGAGACACTTAGAGATTGAAAACAGGGTTTGATCCAAAACGAAGTTTTAAAAGAGAACCTAATTTTGATTATCTGGAAATTAACACTTGGGGTGTTACAGCTCGTGCGCCGCCCACCGCGTAACTCTACTCTACTACTAGTGCGGACGCTCTGTTCGACGTGGCGCGGGGGGCCTTGCTCGGGGCTATCCTGCCAGACGCCGCCGAGTCCCGCATCCTCCTCACACTCCACGACTTGGGCGCCATGGGCAACGACATCGTGGACTACTCCTGCAGCACTAGCCCAAGGCCTTGGCCCCAATGCGATTGACCACCAACTTGTCATCTCTTTGCTAAGTGCAACTCCAGCAGGTGCCTTAAAATTTAGTCTCCTACTCCTTAAAATGAGTCTCTTATCCAGATTTCAGCTCTCATTTCTCGGCACTCCAACCAAACCCTTATTTCAGTCTTTCTATATTCCTCTCACCAATATTTTAGCATAACTTCTAACTACCAAGTCCAGTATTTATATCTAAATAGGGTTATTTAAAATTTATATTATTGGAATGGATATTTGTTAACAACAATTTTATACGACTAAATGTTGAAGAAATTACTATTTTTTAAAAATAATCTGCAACCCCTATTTTACATACTACTTTATATGGTAACAATGCTCTTCCAAGTTCCAGCGGCTAGAAATCAAACAGTCCCTCTTCCAATAGTTATAAATCAACGGCCACTTCATCGGCAGCCACGTCCCGGGCCTGAAGAGGGACCCGACCTGGGTGCATGCAATCGCCGTGCAGTTCGAGGGCCACCGCCTCTACGTCGGAGCGCTCAAGACCGCCACGTGGGACGACGAGGTGGACCGTCTCGCCATCGTCTTCGACGGCGAGCCCGTGCATGTCCAGGCCGTCGCGGGCGCCCGCTGGGAGGCACCCGCCTCCGCGCCGTCGCTGTCCGTGACGCGGACCAGCAAGGCGACCAACGGCGTCGTGGTGGAGCTCGCCGGGGTGTTCAGGATCACGGGCAACGCCGTGCCCATCACCGAGGAGGACTCGAGCGTCCATAACTACGGGCTCCGCGACGGCGACTGCCTCGCGCATCTGGACCTCGCGTTCAAGTTCTTCTCCCTCACCGACGACGTCCACGGCGTGCTGGGGCAGACGTACAGGCGCAGCTACGTGAACCGCCTCGACGTGTCGGCGAAGATGCCCGTCATGGGAGGCGACAGGGACTTCGTCGCGTCCGGGCTCTTCTCCACGGACTGCGCCGTTGCCCGGTTCGCGCACGGCAGCCACGCTGATGCGCTCGCCGTTGCCGTTGCCTCCGCTGATGAGCTGCTGATGGCCGGCGTCAAGTGCTCCACCGGCCTCGGCGGCGTTGGAGTGGTGTGCAGGAAGTAATCACGCTCTCGTGCGTCGATCGTAACAGAGAAATAAAATGTGCACAAGTACGCATGCACATAACAATTGTTCTGGGCTCGGATCAGTAAGCTTGCTACTCCGTCTCCGTGAACCGATGAACGTACGTAGCCGTGTGAAACCACAGAATGTATTCACTAAGAATCTCTATAAGAACATTCTTATTCTTAATTTGGAATTATTATTCTTACTCAACAATCCTTTTCACGACTCCGTTTTGACCATGCATGTCAAGGCAACGTACAATCTGAAGCTGCGGATGGCACTAATATTATCGACCAGTAAAATTAAACGTCCTGAGCAGACACTTCAACGAAGTTCGATCGAATTCAAATGTTTGAGTTGATGATGATGCTACCTTCGGATCTTCGTTCATGAAACCGTCGTATCTCTTCAACAAAAGCCAGGAGGTTCCGGTCCGAGGACCCACCGTCAGCAACAGCAGCCGCGGCTTCGTCCTTCCACGCCTTGGCTCTCATCCGGAACGTCGGTGCCCGTGGCCCGTCCATCACCTCATCGACGCACGCGCGAAGGGCGTCCGGCGTCGCCGGCGCAGGCAGCCGGACGCCGACCCTGTACTCCTCCACCAGTAACTTAGCGTTGGTGAACTGGTCGGACCACCACGGGTACCCAACCATCGGCACGCCGGCAGCGAGCGCCTCGGCGACGGAGTTCCAGCCGCAGTGCGTGAGGAAGCACCCGACGGCGGGGTGGCCGAGCACGCGCCCCTGCGGGCACCACGCCACCACCCTTCCCCGGTCGCCGGCGCACGCCGCGACGGCGTCCTCCTCCGGGAGGACAAGCCGGCGGCTGTCGTCGCGCACCACCCACAGGAAAGGCCTGCCGGTGCTGGCCAGGCCCTCCGCCACCGCCAGCATCTCGCCGCGGCCGATGTTCACCAGGCTGCCGAACGCCACGTACACCACGGACCCGGGTGGCTGCGTGTCGAGCCACGCCAAGCAGCCGTCGTCGTCGTCGTCATCGTGGTCCAGGAGCGGACCGACGGGCGTCACCGGCGCGTGGGAGCGAAGCGCCTCGAGGACCGGGCGCTCCAGCTCCTCGAAGGTGTTGACCAGCACCCAGGTCACCGTCTTGCTGATCTCCCCGAGCTGCGCCCTGAGCATGTGGCCCCACAGGTTCCTCGCGTATTCAGGGCGGACCATGAGGGGCAGCTCGTCCGCGGCCACCGTCGGCAGGCCGGGCACTGCGACCGGCTTGCCGGGGTCGGCTTCGGACGGGAAGAAGGCCTCGGGGAAGCTGTAGAAGTGGTAGTATAGCGACAGAACGGCGCAGGACTGGATCCACAGCATGGCGCACGGAATGCCAGCGCCCGCCGCCACGTCGAGCGCCCACGGCACGAAGGGGTTGTTCACGACGGACGCCACGGGCCGCCCGGCGTCGGCCTGGCGCCGGAGGAGCCCGGCCAGCGCCGGCGGGCCCACGTCCGCGACGTGGCGTAGCATTTCGCTGGGGTCCAGGTAGCGCGACGACCCGGACCCGCTGTCGTCGTCGTCGCGGAGGTAGTCGAACCGGAGGCGGCCGCGCCCGGCTCCGGCGCCGACGGCGACGCACGCGCCGTCGTCGCGCAGGCCGCGGAGGCCGGCGTGGCGGAACGTGGTGAAGGTGACGAGGAGGCCGTTGGCGGCGAGGCGGGCACCCAGGCGGAGCAGCGGGTTCACGTGGCCCTGGAGTGGGAACGACACCAGGAGGACGTGCGGCTGCGACGACGACGACATGCTTGTGGACTCGTTGGCGGCTGTGGCGTCTCTAACGAAGGGAGAAAGCATGCATGTTGATGTTGGGTGTCTGCCTGCTTCTATAAATACAGGGCGAGTCGTCTGGTCGTATATGTATACTCGGTGCTCCTGTGCAAATGTTGGCGCCGCGAGACAAGACAACACAGTGTTATATGTACAGTTGATGCGTGTTTAAAATGGGGGCACGAAAGCAGCTTAGTTCTTCGTGTATTGCACATTGTCAGTCGAACAAAGATAGACACATGTGTACGTGTAACTAACTCTGAATTTCAGCTCAGGAAAACAACATTTATGTGCTCAACAAATAATCAAATGATCATTTCCATCCAAATGGGATGTATGCGTTGCTTGAGCACGATGGAATACCTGTTTTTTTTCCTCAATTATTACTCGGATCTCAAATTCGTTTTTGAACTATTATAAAGTGTCTAGTTCATGTTTATCTTTTGAATCAGTCTCGTCTTTAAACTACTAAAGTGGGTACTTTAGTCTTCAAATTTAGTTTTAGGCCCAGTTTATCCATAAACTATTAAAATATACCTTTTTTCTCTCATCCCTGCTCCACATTCAAACGTGACACACCATGTTTTCTTAACAACCACTTCTCGTCCTATGTGGCACACCATGTTTACTTTTCGAAAAATCCTAAAGAAAATTTTAGATCTGTTACATCTCAAAAGTTTCGTCCACTGCAATATTGAATCTGTATTGGCTACACCAAGATCCATCAACACTATCCGTATCAGAGTTGGAGGCATTTGACAAGATCTTCAAAGGCAATCTGACTGCTTCCAACGTTGAGACACTGGACACACTCTTCCCAAATGGTAGAAAGGGCTCGTTTAGGTAGCCGCAAACGCGCAAGGCGCCACCTCCTAGGTCAGACCGCTACGTCGGTTTTGATTGTTTTCTATTTATGTAATATCAAAATTAAAGATCTTTTGCTATGATGGTCTAGCTATGACTGTTTTAGGTCAACCTCTTTTGACGCTCAATAGAAACACATTGTTTATATGTTTAAACTCTTTCACTTAATACAATGATACACAAAGCTTTTATGAGAAAAAATTGCATACGCCTATAATCACTCCCCCCCCCCCTCCACCACTCACCGTTTTTAGAATGTCCACAATGTTGCTTTTCTGCGATGCTTGAAGAGGAAATAGAGTGTTTGAGCATCGATGCCAAACGTTGTAGCTGGTCGATGCCGAGTTCAAATTTTGTCTACTCGAGGCATGTAGTCTACCCGATGCCTAAAATATTAAACAATGGTTTCCGAGCCGGCCGTTGGTACTAGACAATTAAAATATTGTATTTTTATGCGGCCGTTGGTCCCGACCTTTTGCATCCTATCCGTTGTTGCATATATATAGGCATCAGATGAACTAGTTGAACAAACACACAAAGTCCTATATCCAAAGCAAAAGTTCAGAGATCGACAAGTCTTCATCTTTTAGTTTTTCAAATTTTCTCAACTCACACATCAGTCCAGAAGGAGCAAATCCAAACACACAGCCGTACCAAAACTTCCATCAACAGTAACACTATCCCATGAACTATCCAACCACCAATTTACATGGTTCCTATCCACAAAATATCACCAATCCTTTTGGAGTACCAAGTTTCCAGCACTTTCATTTCCCACCATCAGCCTGCTACCATGGAGCTTACCATGGCAGTGGTCCAACATCTGCCATTGGAGCGATGCCCTTCTTTGGACCTAGTGCTGGCAACAACTCAAGGGCTGAAGAGAGCAGCCCCATTGTTTCATCTTCTCCAGTGTCCAGAGTCCCTCTAGTGGAATCAGCACCTATTCACATTGAAGAAGACAGTGAGAGCAACACAGATGATGGTGCCAAGCAATGAGGTCGCAAACTTTGGCATGAAGAGGACAACCTACGCCTAGCAAGTGCCTCGCTCAAAAATTCAAATGGTCCAATCGATGGCAATGGAAAGCCTCGAGATCGCTTTTGGAAAGAAATTGCAGCTGAATACAACAAGCATACACTATGGAGGGGTGCCTGCCTGCCTGCCTGAATACAATGATCCAATTGATGTTGGGTGCCTGCCTGCTTCTAAATACTACAGGGCGAGTCGTCTGGTCGTATATGTCCTCGGTGCTTCTGTGCAGATGTCGACGCCGCGAGACAAGACAACACACGGCCCCAGTGTTATATATACAGTTGATGCGTGTTTAAAATGAGGCACGAAAGCAGCCCCAGTTCTTCGTGTATTGCACATTGTCAGACGAACAAAGATTGACAGATTTGTACGTGCAACCAACTCTGAATTTCAGCCCCAGGAAAACAACATTTGTGTACTCAATAACTAATCAAGTAGCCATTTCCAACCTAATGGGATGTATGCGTGGGTTGAGCATGATAAAATAGTTGTTTTTGTCCCTCAATTATCGCTCTGGTCTCAAATTTGTTTTTTGAACTATTATGAAGTGGCTATTTCACCTGTATGTGTATTCACTTCAATCTACATGTGTTGAAGTGGATCGAAATATACTTAATTTAATTTTACTCTAATCTATTTTAATACATATAGATTAAGATGTATATATGTGCATCCAAACAAGGCATAAAATAGATAATTTAGTTTAGATTTTGTTTTAAGCTCAGTTCTATCCATAAACTATCAAAATGATCATTTCAACTCTCCTTTTGTCTAACCCTCTCCTCATCCAAACGTGGCACACCATGTTTTCGTGTTTTCAGAACAACCACTCCCTGTCTGATATGGCACATCATGTTTACTTTCCTTAAACCCCTAAAGAAAATTCTGGATTTGTGCTATCTCAAAAGTTCTCCACTACAATATTGCACCCGCCTATAGCCCTCTACCACTCATTGTTTTCATACACGCATGGTCATCCCATGTGTGTCACACCTCCTTCGACGATTGTGTGTGTAGACATCAGATGCATATGGCACATGCGAATATAAATAAGCCCAAAAGAAAATATCAAGGACTAAAACAACCTCATTGATAGTCCAAGTATAAAATTAAGCCAAAAAAATAAGGTTTGAGGAGTAAAATAGCCCACTTTGGTTGTCTATGGACTAAACTAGACCAAAAGTAAAAATTTAAAGGCTAAAACGACCACTTTGGTAGTTTAAAAAAATGAACTTGAGCTCAAGCTATAGTTTAGGGACAACAAGGCTATCCCGCCAAAATCAAATATGGTTTGTGTTTGTTAGACAACACGGTTCAACCAAAATAATATCGTTCTCTTTATAGAGGATAAAAGTTGCTCATGAACAACATATAATTCGATTTTGGTCTTTAATTTGTACGGAAGGGGGCACACCAAAGGGATACAATCCGTTGAGAATGTTGCACTCTGTAGAATCATGGACCCTTGTGTTTAGGCGATTAACGACAATACTAGTGTCGGGTACGAAGGTAAGGGGTACCCTAAACCCTTCGATAAATTAACGCTAAACATAGCAACCATTTTTAAGACAGGGACCAGCCCACTGCTCGGTAAGACACGGCCCATCACTCGAGGGCCCCCTCTACACCAGCTGCGGCGATAAGCCACGGCCGGCCCACTTCGACAAAAGATGACGGACCGAGGGGGCGAGCGAACGACCCTCCGGCTCCACCTCGATGACGGACCGAGGGGGCGAGCGGACGACCCCCCAGCTCCACCTCGACGACGGACCGAGGGGGCGAGCGAACGACCCCCCGGCTCCACCTCGACGAACGAAGGACGGACGAGGGGTCGAACGATCGACCCCCCGGCTCCACCTCGATGACGGACCGAGGGGGCGAGCGGACGACCCCCCGGCTCCTACCTCGACGAACGAAGGACGGACGAGGGGTCGAACGATCGACCCCCCGACCTCTGCCTCGACCTCTACCTCTACCTCGACCTTTCCGACCCCGTCTCTGCTCCGACCCCGTCGACGCCTGGACCTCTACCTCGACCAGGGGTCGAGCGGACGACCCTCGGACGAAGGGCTCGATTAACCCAACTGCTCCCGGCATGGGTTAAAGTGAACCTACCTAACGACATGGGCGCCCGTGTCCGCTGTCAAATCCGCCAACTCCCCGTCAAGTCCCCGATTCCTATCAACTGTACCGCCACTGTCGCCACTACGCGAGTACGGACTCCAGCAGTACCCCTCGGAAAGTGAACAGTGCGACCCTCGACGACGATTTCGGGAATGCGACAGAGCCACGCAGGGCTCGACCCCCCCCCCCTCGACCGGGGGGGCTCGACCCCTCTCTTCAACAACTCCAGTACAGAAGCCGTCCCATCCGCCCCGTCCCGCTTCAGCTGTGGGATTCGTGCCCGCCTGCGGACACTGCACTGCGACGACTTCTGCTACCGCCACGACCGGGGACGCCAGAAGGACGGGAAGGCCATGCCGCCACAGTGCTCAACGTCTCCCCGCCAGCACTGTGCCGCGGATACTCTAACCATACTGCTACAGTTAGGACCCTGTACCCTCGGACCTCCCCTTGGTCTATAAAAGGGGACGCCGAGGTAGAGAAAAGGGATCGGATCTTCTTCTACGACTTCTAGGAGACTTCTTCTTCTTTTTCTGGATGGTCAGAGCCTGAAACCTCCGGGACCTTAGTTCAGATTCTGACACTCCACACTCCACACACCCCGCCACTCGATCGACCCCTCGGGTGGCCTACTCCGTGTAACACCGCTTGTACCCCCCCTGTACGAGCACGCTTTGGGTGCGAGATAATACAAGTCATCCTCCTCCCGCTGGACGTAGGGCCTTCTTTGCCCGAACCAGGATAAACCTTGTGTCCATCTTGCATCACGTCTGAGAGAGGGAGCACGCGATATACAAATTTACTCGTTGGTGGTCTTGACCCCCGGGTCATAACACCGACAGTTGGCGCGCCATGTAGGGGGATTCGCGTGTCGATCAACTCCGAACTACTCTCTCAGATGGATTCTACCATCCCACCGTTCCCGTTCACCACCGTCATCTGGTTCGGCAGTCTAGGGTTCGTTTCCATGGACCAGGGCGACTTCATAGTCTTTCCCTCTGCCCGTGGCCTAGACGTCAGCAGCTCCGCTGTGCTGGAGCCAGCAAGGATCAGGCGACGGTCCCTCCGCTTGCGTCTCTGGCCTGCGATCAGGAGGAGGCGCGAGCGGCTCCGACGCGCTCGCCGCCGTGCGAGCTCTGGGGCGCCGGATGCCGTTCCCCCGGTCCCAGTTGGCGACACGGCCCCTTCTCCTAGGGGTCCGCTTGACCCACGCTTGTGGGCTGAGGGCGGGCGTCTCCCCGAGCGGGACTTCGGCTCTGCCACGTCGTCGTCCCCGGAGGCTCCCATGGCCTCTCCGACACCCTCGATCCCGTCACCACCGCGTGACCCATTCCCATACGGACTCCGCAACAGTGTCGGACTCTACTCTGCTTTCGCAGGGCTGCGGATACATACATATGACGAGTCTCCATGGACTCCGTCATGGGCGACGGCCGATCCCGTCACCACCTCTTCACCGGGCGAGCCAGAACTGCCCCGTACGTGGGGCACGTTACGGCGGCGCCTGGAGGAGGAGGAAAGGGGACCCTCCCCCCCCCTCTACCACGTCGACCCCGACTCGGACTCCCCCGACGAGGGTTACGATAGTTGGTGATCAACCGAGTGATGAAACACTCGAGCTGCCACGACCTATTGCAAGGAGGTCCGAAGGCTCGAGGACAAGTTCTACGGCCTCGAGCTCAACCACGTAGCCCGTCGGTACAACGAAGCTGCCGACGAGCTGGCCAAAATCGCGTCTACTCGAGGCACGGTCCCTCCCGACATCTTCTCGAGGGATCTGCACACGCCGTCCGTCGATCTGGACTCGAGGGCTCCCGCCCTCGAGCAAGGGGTCGACCCACCCCCCTCGACCGATCCCCCCTCGAGCGGGGGAGAGGTCATGGAGATCGACGGCGCCGTCGCAGCGCCAACCCCTCCGACGGATTGGTGCGCGCCTTACCTCGAGTACCTGACGCGAGGCGAACTCCCGGAAGACCGCACGGAAGCCCGTCGAGTAGCTCGACGTGCCAAAACCTACGTCCTGTACGGGGATGGCCGCGAACTATATCGACGAAGCCCGTCGGGTGTACTTCAACGCTGCCTCACCCTCGAAGAGGGGAGGGCATTGCTGAAAGACCTACACTCGGGGGCTTGTGGCCACCACGCGGCGTCGAGAACGCTGGTAGGAAGTGCCTTTCGACAGGGCTTCTACTAGCCGACGGTCGTCAATGACGCCACCAAACTCGTTCGATCCTGCCAGGGATGCCAATTCTACGCAAGGCAGACCCACCTACCCGCCCAAGCTCTTCAAATGATACCCATAACTTGGCCGTTCGCAGTATGGGGGCTCGACATGGTCGGCCCCCTGAAAAGAACCAAGGGTGGGCACACTCACCTTCTCGTGGCTATCGACAAGTTCTCGAAGTGGATCGAGGCTCGACCCATCGCCAACATCCAGTCTCGACAAGCCGTGCTATTCTTCACCGACATCATCCACCGCTTCAGGGTCCCCAACGTCATCATCACCGACAACGGCACGTAGTTCACCGGCCAAAAGTTCCTGGACTTCTGTGACCATCACCACATCAGGGTGAATTGGTCCGCAGTTGCCCACCCTCGAACTAACGGTTAGGTCGAGCGTGCCAATGGTATGGTTTTGCTGGGCCTCAAGCCAAGGATCTTCGATCGGTTGAACAGGCATGGCAGGAGATGGGTCGAGGAGCTGCCCGCTGTGCTATGGAGTCTCCGAACGACACCAAGTCGAGCCACGGGGTTCTCCCCATTCTTCTTGGTCTACGGGTCCAAGGCCGTCCTCCCCACCGACCTCGAGTACGGGTCCCCTCGACTGAAAGCCTACAGCGAGCAAGCCAACACGGTAGCCCGAGAGGACTCCCTCGACCAGCTCGAGGAAGCCCATGATACGGCCCTCTTCAAATCGGCACAATACCAGCAGACGCTGCGGCGCTACCACGACAAAAACGTGCGCAAAAGGGACCTCAACGTCGGCGACCTCGTTCTGCGCCGTCGACAAAGCAACAAGGGGCGTCATAAGTTGACACCACCTTGGGAGGGACCCTTCATCGTGGCAGAGGTGCTGAAGCCCGGCACTTACAAACTGAAGAACGAGAAGGGCGAGATCTTCACCAACGCGTGGAACATCGAACAGCTACGTCGCTTCTATCCCTGAGGCCCCAGGGCCTTGTACATTTTCGCATTTATGTACAAATTCTCGAATGAATAAAATGTTCTCGAAACACATTTCACATTCGTTCGCAGCTCGAAGGTAGCCTCGACTTTGCCCCGACAAAGTCGAGCTCCCCTCGGGGCTGACAGGAGGGCACCCCCCTCCTAAGTCCCCGAAAAACCCGAACGTTTTTTCGAAACTCGACTCTCTCTCGTTCTTTCGCCTCGAGTACGCTTCCTAACTAAGTAAAGGCGCCTCGAACTCCCTAAGGGTCGAGGGTGTCGTCGAGCCAGGGACACACCTACGCCCTAGGGCTACGGTATCCCCGCTCGCCACCCCCCTTCCAAGGATACGAGCGTGCGTCGAATACTTAGTTCACAAGCGTCGACTTAGGCAAAGAAAAGCAGAGAGAGCTCGAGAAGTAGAAATAACGAAACGAACCCGTCTATAGCACTAAGGTAGCCTCGACTTTGCCTCAGCAAAGTCGAGCCTCCCTCGGGGGCTAACAGGGGGGGCACCCCCCTCCTAAGTCCCCAAAAAACCCGAACGTTTTTTCGAAATTCAACTCTCCCTCTCGTTCTTTCCCTCGAGTACGCTTCATAACTAAGTAAAGGAGCCTCGAACTCCCTAAGGGTCACGGGTGCCATCGAGTCGGGGACTCACCTACGCCCCAGGGCTACGGTATCCCCGCTCGCCACCCCCCTTCCATGGATACGAGCGTGCGTCGAACACTTAGTTCACAAGCGTCGACTCAGGCAAAGAAAAGCAGGAAGAGCTCGAAAAAACAAAATTAACTACGTGCATCTCGATCAAAATGCATTATATACAAAAAGCCCTCGGGGGCTTGGCATTGTATCAGTACAAAGGCCTAACTATTACATGGACCTTCTTGTCCAGATATGGCCCGGGACTACCCGTCGACACCTTCCGAGGGCTACTCGTCCACCGAGGGGATCACCTCGGGCTCGAAGAGTCTCGCCAGCAGGCCTCCAGGCACCTCTGCGTGATCCATCAACTCCTGGCACTTCGCGTCGTTCTCTTCCTCGGTCAGCTTCGGGTCGGTGGCGAACCCGTCGACAACGAGGTTGAGGTCCACGTCGTAGAGGGAGTTGACGACAGCGAGGGCCCGCTTCACGCCCACATGCAGGGCGGCTCGGACGTTCTCTGTCACCCCCCGTGTCATGGAGTAGAATCGGCGCAGCAGGGAGTCCCCTCGAGCATCCCCCTCGACCTCCGGCTCCGGCCTGACCGAGAGGTCGTCGCAGAAGGTGTTGATGGCGGCCGCAAGCGTCGCGTTGAGGTTCGCCTCAGTGCTGAGGAGGCCCTGAAGATTGTCTAGGTCCTTGTGGGCGCGGGCATTCTCCTTCGCGAGCTCTGCCGAAACAAGCAAGCAGCAGTCAAAACCCAAAAAAGCAGAAAGAGGGTCGAGGCAGGACAGATTCTGCAACACCCTTGAAGCACTCACCTTGGGCCTGCACGTCCAAGGTGGAGTAGGCCCGCTCGGTCTCCTCGAGCTGGCGGTGGACGTCGACAAGGTCAGAGGACTGATCCTTGACCTTGGCCTCGAGGCCCTCGATGGTTTTGCCTGTGTCATCGAGGGCCCTCTTCTGGTTCATCGCCACCACGCCCAGGGAGGTCGCGCGGGTCCGAGCCTTCTCCTCCGAGGTGGCCAGCGCGTCGCGCTCGCGGGAGACGGCGTCGAGGTCTCCCCGGAGCCCTCGAATGCTCTCGCTCGCCCGGGCCAACTCCTCCCTCAGCCGGGCGGCCCCTTCCTCGGCCTTGCGCTTGGCCTCGAGGGCAGCATCCCGCTCCTGCCCGACGGTGACGGAGGAATGAAGGGCGAGGTCGACTTTCGTCTGCGCCGTCTGCAAGGCCGCCCAGGCTTCCTTCTGGATGGCCTCATAGCCGGCCTTCGCGTGGGCGACCTTCGACTCGGCATCCTTCTGGACCGCCGCCGTCTCAGCTTTCGCGCGGGCGACCTCATCCCCCGCCCTATCTAGCGAGGCGCGGAGAGTCGAGAGTTGTCCCTGTACCCGGAGAATGTACTGGGACTTCTTGTAAGACCTCACCCGCAGCGACTGACGAGGATAAAAACGAAGATCGTCAACAAACGACAACCAGACAACTCGAATACAATCTAAGGTAGAACAAAACCTACCTCCATCCCCTCGCGTATGTCCGCGGCGGCGACCTCCGCAGCGCGACGTACCGAGTGCTCAAACAAGGCCCGATACTCCTCGACGTGTTCCCACCGTCGGAGCTCGGCCTGGTCGTCGAGCGTGAGGAAAAGCCGCTCGGGGTCTCGAGGGTCCGCCAGCTCGAGAACCTCTTGGCCCCAGGCCACGCTGCGGATGGTGATCCTCTCCTCGACCGACCTCGTGACGCCCTCGCGCAGATCGCCCCCCCCTCCGATAAGCGGAAAGGGGCGAGGCTTCTTCCGCCTGTCCTCTCCCGTCCTCTGGGACACCTCGCGAGGACGTCGACGGCCCCGCCAAACCGTCGCCACCAGGAGATGAAGACCCCGGCCAGTAGAACGGCCCTGCGCGATGAAGGACTCGAAAAAATTAACACCCAGCAAGGTGAACCCACTGCATCCCGAGTGAGTCGAAGTATGGCTTACCTCGAGACAATGGCCCCCCAACCTCGAGGGGAGGCTAAACCACCTCTGGCTCTGCCCGAGGAGCCGCGACGATGGCCGTCAATGCCGGGTCCACCAGCTCGGCCACCATCTCGTCCACCTAGGCGGGGGTGGACTCCATCAACATCCCGCCCTGTGCCGGCGCGGGCGTTCCCTCGGCGCGCTCGACCGGACCTCCCGCCTCGAGCTCCGGTGTCATCGAGGGGCCCCCGGGCGCGGCGGCAGTCGTGCCCTCGCGCTCGAGCCGAAGTCGAGCCTCCAGCGCAGCTAGGCCCTCGGGCCAGCGCCCCGGCGTTGGTTCAGCCGGAGCCTCCCCCTCATTCACAGGTGCCTGAGGCCCGACCACTTCCACCTCCTCGGCCACTACCACCGTCGACGAAGACCCCGCGCCCCCCGGGGCGCCAGGGGCGACTTCTTCTGACGGCCGCGCGGGCGCCACGACCGTCGCATCGACGGCCACCGCCGGCGGGCTCGCCTCGTCCACCGTCTGAGCAGACACCGAGGCCCCCTGCGCCTTCCCCCGCGCCATCCCCTCCCGGGCCGTGGCTGCCCATGCCGCCTCGGGGGCAACCGTCGAAGGGGGTGGGGCAGCCGAACCAACCTCGGCGGCTGCTTGGATCGCAGCCCCCGTCTTCAGCTTTTTGGCAGGGGCGAGGGGCGCGGCTCCCTGCGGGCGCTTCGACCTGAAAAAGAAACACGTGTGTAATGATAAGCACGGGTCGTTATCGACAAAAAGAAAATACAGACAGCATCTATGAAAGCGACTTACCCCCTCGGAGCCCGGTGCTTCGGCCCGGTGACCGTCGGGCTGGTCGAGCTCTTGAGCACCACCGCCCGGGGGGCGGGGGTCGAGGCGGCTCTCGGCACCTTCTCCCGGGCAGGGGCCGGCGGCGCCACCGTCGTCCCCTTGCCGGCCCCCACCTGCGCCGACGGGCCCGGCGCCCGTGCGCTCGACGCAGCAGGCTTCGGGGGCTCGCTCGATCGACCCCTCGACGACGGCGCCACCGTCGTCCCCTTGCCGGTCCCCGCCTGCGCCGACGGGCTCGGCGCCCGTGCGCTCGACGCGGCGGGCGTCGGGGGCTCGCTCGGTCGACCCCCCGACGAGGACCGCGACGTCTGCGACCGCGTCTGCCGCGGCACGACTTCCTGAGAAGCCACGGGGTGCTCCGCCCGTGGCCCAGCTTCGACGGAAGGGGCCGACCTCGAGGTCGACCCCTCCTCTCCACCGGTTGCAACGGCCGCCTGTTTGGGCGCCGTCTCCTCCTCCTCCACGTCGCTCCGGTTAGTCACCTCCTCTTCCTCATCCTCCTCGTCCTCCTCTTCCGAGGGCGACAACTCCTCCTCGAGGCCCTCCCACCTCTGGCGGGCCCGCCGCTGATTCCTCAGCTCTCTCTCCCGGGCCCTCTTGGACGTCTTTGCCTTGGCTTTGTCCTTGTCGGCCTTCTGCTTCTCCGTGCGGAGGCGATTCGCCTCCTTCGTGGCCCGGCCCTCCTTCACCGGCGGAGGCGAGGGTCGGTAGGACACATTCCCCTGCGGAATGCGAGGCAGTTAGAACACGGACAGAGAGGACGGAAGGTACGAGCGCAAGGACTCTAACCGGAGGAAAGGACCTTACCAGCTCAAAGAAGCCCTCGTCCGGCTTCATGGGGATCTTCGCGACGTTCTTAGGGTCGAACGACCCCGCGAAGAAGCGGCGGACGCGGCTGACCACCCTGTCTGGGGCCAGTTCTTCTTCGACGAAGCGACAACCCGAGAGATCGACCCCCGAACCCATCTCGTCGATGCGGAGGGGTCGAGCCATCAGTGGCACGACCCGCCGTCGATGGAACGCCGACGCGACAATCTCCGCCGTAAGCCCCTTCTCCTTCAGACGCTTGAGCGCGTCCAGCAAGCCGTCGAGCCGGCCCTGCTTGTCCGTCGGAACGCCATATCCCCAGCGGTCGGGCTCGGCATCGAGTGTCCTCCCATTGTACGCCGGGAGCAGATCGTCGTCGTTCCTCAGGTAGAACCATCCGGAGTGCCATCCGGAGTGGCTCGAGGACGGCTTCGCCGGGAGGCAACACTTCGTCCGCTTGACGGAGATGCTGCAGCACCCGGCCCTGACCCTCCGGCGGGTACCACTGGTGACCGAGGCGTGGAAGATGCCGGCCTTGAAGATATGGAGCCACAGCTCCCAGTGGGGCTCGATCCCCAGGTAGCCTTCGCACACCGCGGCGAAGACCGCCGCCTGGCTGACGCCATTGGGGGTGAGGTGTTGGAGCTCCACGCCGTAATAGTAGAGGAGCGCGCGCAGAAAGCGGCTGGGTGGGGCACCCAGTCCCGCCCGGTGGAAGATCTCGAACGATACCACGTACCCCTCCGGCGGGTTGGGCTCGGCGTGGTCCCGCGGCGGAAGCATCCACTCCGGCCTCTCCGCCGTGGTAACGGACCGGAGAAGACCACTCTCCACCAACCCCGTCAGATGCGAGTTACGGACCGAGGAGGCGGGCCAATCATCGGCGCCGACGAGCTCGAAATTGGCCATGGAGACGGTTGTTTGCTCGGATTTAGGGGCGGACGGTACGTTCCCTATCTTTCTCTCTCTCTCGCGCGCGCGCAGAGCTCCGGCTCGCGGGACACCTAAGGCAGAGGCGGAGAGAAGAAGGCAAGGAAGACGAAGGCAAGGAGGCGGGGAAGGCAAGTGCGCGGAAAGAGCACCCGACTCCTCACCTTCGCTACTTATACGCGGGAGGCCAACGGACGGATCCGACAAACAGGCAAGAGAATCTCCGCATTTAATTCGCCTGTACTCCCTTCCTCGTATTCCTCCAGGATAAGGCGTCCCGTCCCATCATTGGGCTCCGCGCCGCACTTCGCCCTGCAACCGCCACTGTTGCGCCGAACGGACATCGCCTAAAAAGGCGCGCGGCCGGAAACGTCAATCTTCGAGGGTAAGGAATCTTGAGGCAGCGAGAGCTGGCCCTCGAAAGAGGGTTCGACAGCTACCCTCGAGTACCCGAGGCCAGAAATGACCTCGGGTTAGGACCTCGGTCCACCCCCAAAATCTCGAGGGGACAAAGGCCGGCCTACGAACGGGCTCGATAGCCCCCCTCGAGTACCCGAGGCCCGACGAGGCCTCGGGTCGTCAACTGCAGTTTGTTCCACGGCCTCGAAGGGATAAAGGCTGGCCCGTCCGGGAGTTCGACAGCCTCCCTCGAGAGCTCCGGCACAGGTATGTCCCCAAGTTCAATACAACAACCACCTGCTTTTCCCCTCGGCGGTCCACAAGGCAAGACTCCTCCTCCTGAGGATAGCGTCGGATGACGAACCATCCGTCAAATCTTGAGGGAGCGAAGGCTGGCCCTTACATAGGGTTCGACAGCCGCCCTTGAGTACCTGAGGTCAGAAAGGACCCATGGTTAACGGACTCCGGTCCACCCCCAAATCTTGAGGGAGCGAAGGCTGGCTCCACGAACGAAGTTCGATAGCCGCCCTCGAGTACACGAGTCAGGGATGTCCCGGTAGCTCGAGAACGAACTCTCGAGGCTCCCTGGGACATATCCGAGGCATACCGAGGAACACCTAAGGATCCCTATGCTGGGAGGCATCGAGCCACCAACTCCTATCGAATGGGGTTGGCACCTTGGTGATCCACGTGGTCGTGCTTAGTAAGCCGTACGGCTTGCTTATCAATGAGAACGCCTCCGGGCCACTAGTCGACCCCTATCGAACGGGGTACGAGTTCTCACTCGGATTTTTACCCGTACAGGGCACCATTTCTAATGGACTCATGCCCGAGAACAGCTCACCGAGGACTTTGGGCTTGTCCTAACGAGGATAGCACGATGCTCTTCACCCCACGATCCGAACGAAAGGATCCGTGGGAAGGACGCTATGAGGTAGTGAAGGCCTAGCCATTCGAGGGCTCGAGGGCCCGACTACGCACGGCACCCCTCGACGAAAGAGGGTCGATAAACTCGTAACCTGGCAGACAGAGCCGACCTCTCGGGCGGGGCGCTCTGACTCTAGTGGTGCTCAAGGGAGCGAAGGCTGGCCCTCGGTAGGGTTCGACAGCCGCCCTCGAACACTTCTCTTTTCAGGGAAAGGAATGGAATCGACCCCTCGACAGGGTGCCACGTCTCCAGGTATCCCTAAAAGACCCCTCTATACAACATATTTTAGCCCCCAGAGGAGTTCTTAATCACTCCTCTGGGGCCTCGGGGGCTACCCCCGCGGGGTGCGCTCGCGCGCACCCCCCGGAGAATCGGATTTCTCACTAACCCTGCAGGCCAACGACAAAACCTCCGGGCAATCCTTACTCCCTCCGAGAAAACGCGTATCATAGCCCCCACAGGAGTTCTAAATCACTCCTCTGGGGCCTCGGGGGCTACTGTCGGGTACGAAGGTAAGGGGTACCCTAAACCCTTCGATAAATTAACGCTAAACATAGCAACCATTTTTAAGGTAGGGACCAGCCCACTGCTCGGTAAGACGCGGCCCATCACTCGAGGGCCCCCTCTACACCAGCTGCGGCGATAAGCCACGGCCGGCCCACTTCGACAAAAGATGACGGACCGAGGGGGCGAGCGAACGACCCCCCGGCTCCACCTCGATGACGGACCGAGGGGGCGAGCGGACAACCCCCCAGCTCCACCTCGACGACGGACCGAGGGGGCGAGCGAATGACCCCCCGGCTCCACCTCGACGAACGAAGGACGGACGAGGGGTCGAACGATAGACCCCCGGCTCCACCTCGATGACGGACCGAGGGGGAGAGCGGACGACCCCCCGGCTCCTACCTCGACGAACGAAGGACGGACGAGGGGTCGAACGATCGACCCCCCGACCTCTGCCTCGACCTCTACCTCTACCTCGACCTTTCCGACCCCGTCTCTGCTCCGACCCCGTCGACGCCTGGACCTCTACCTCGACCAGGGGTCGAGCGGACGACCCTCGGACGAAGGGCTCGATTAACCCAACTGCTCCCGGCATGGGTTAAAGTGAACCTACCTAACGACATGGGCGCCCGCGTCCGCTGTCAAATCCGCCAACTCCCCGTCAAGTCCCCGATTCCTGTCAACTGTGCCGCCACTATCGCCACTATGCGAGTACGGACTCCAGCAGTACCCCTCGGAAAGTGAACAGTGCGACCCTCGACGACGATTTCGGGAATGCGACAGAGCCACGCAGGGCTCGACCCCACCCCCTCGACCGGGGGGGGCTCGACCCCTCTCTTCAACAACTCCAGTACGGAAGCCGTCCCATCCGCCCCGTCCCGCTTCAGCTGTGGGATTCGTGCCCGCCTGCGGACACTGCACTGCGACGACTTCTGCTACCGCCATGACCGGGGACGCCAGAAGGACGGGAAAGCCATGCCGCCACAGTGCTCAACGTCTCCCCGCCAGCACTGTGCCGCGGATGCGCTACCCATACTGCTACAGTTAGGACCCTGTACCCTCGGACCTCCCCTTGGTCTATAAAAGGGGACGCCGAGGTAGAGAAAAGGGATCAGATCTTCTTCTACGACTTCTAGGAGACTTCTTCTTCTTCTTTTTCTGGATGGTCAGAGCCTGAAACCTCCGGGACCTTAGTTCAGATTCTGACACTCCACACTCCACACACCCCGCCACTCGATTGACCCCTCGGGTGGCCTACTCCGTGTAACACCGCTTGTACCCCCCCTGTACGAGCACGCTTTGGGTGCGAGATAATACAAGTCATCCTCCCCCCGCTGGACGTAGGGCCTTCTTTGCCCGAACTAGGATAAACCTTGTGTCCATCTTGCATCATGTCTGAGAGAGGGAGCACACGATATACAAATTTACTCGTTGGTGGTCTTGACCCCCGGGTCATAACACCAACAACTAGATCACTATGACTAACGTGTGTTTTGCAGAGACAAAGTCATATATGTTAGGTCATGAGTGATGTATTTTGAATGGGCTTAATGGATATTCATGCCCCCAAGATGGAAATTGTTTCGGTTGCAAAGGATGGAGATACACGACGAAGACTAGGCTAGTTCTTAGTGCCATAAGGTTGAGAAGGGCACTAAGTATAGCTAGGGCTTTTGTTTTTCCTTTGACCGTACTATAAAGAGGGGTATGAGGTTAGTAGCTTGACCTAGGAGAGTTTAGGAAAGTGGGTATATGCACACTTGTCACAACTAGTCCTAGAGACCTTGCTTTCAGCCCTTGAGAAACCCTAGAATTGGTAGGAGCAAACTCCCTTGAGAAACCTCAGCGAAAACGGTTGAAAGAGAGGGAGAAAGAGGCTCTGGACCACTCTGCTAAGTGGGCACCGGACCAAGGAGAGTAGTCCGGTGGTCCCTGACTTAGGCAGATTCTCAGCTCGAGGAGCTCCGGACCACCTGTCTGGAAAGCACCGGACCATAGGAGAGTGGTCCGGTGGTTTGGTTCAGAGAGTCAGAAGGCTCCGGACTAGTCCGACGGTTCGTCCGACGGCTAGTCCGGCGCCTCTTGACAGGGGTTTGGTTCTATGCAGAGAGCACCTTGGCTCCGAACCAGAGCGTCGGACCAGGGCACCGGACCAAGGAGAGTGGTCCGGTGGTGTGTAAAAGAGAGATAGGTTTTCACTCAGAGAGCACCGAGGCTCCAGACCAGAGCGTCGGACCAGTCCGTCGGACCAAGCAGAGTAGTCCGACGGTGCCTGAGTTTGAAACGTGAGTGAGCTCCGGACCAGTGTGCATGGTCCGGTGGTGTGAGCTCCGGACTAGTCCGGTCGCTACGCAGAGAGAAGAAAAAGTGAAAAACGGCTAGTTTTGGAGGTGGGGACTATTTATAGTTGCCCCCTTGGTCCTTAGAGGCCTTCTTGGCCATTGTTTCAGCTGGTGACACCTTGAGAAATCTTTTGGAGAGCCAAGAGTCTAGTGAGGGAGAGATTAGAGAGAGTTCATCTTGTTCTTCCCTCCTAGAGTGATTAGGAGTGACTTGTGTGCATCCATTCACCTTCCTAGCCTTGAGTGGGTCAAGTGAAGGTCTTGTGCTTGTTACTCTTGGTGTTCGACAGCACCTAGACGGTTTGGTGGTGTTCGGAGGAAGTGACCGCCGGGAGATTGTTGGCGGCTCTTCTCCAAGCTCTTGTGATCGGTTGTGGGCGATTCACCGAGCCGGAGTGGCGAAGAATCAGCCCGTAGAGAGCACTCTACCCTTGCGCGGGTAGAGGGCGAGCGATACCTTGCGAGGTGCTCCAACGAGGACTAGGGGGGTGTATCGACACCTCGATACCTCGGGAAAAAATCGCTGCGTCCATGAGATTTTCTTTTCCCTAGCTCTTTACATTTCTGTCTTGTTTTTACATTTCCTACTAGAATTGCTTAGGTTGTTTTTATTTCCTATGAACTGCTACCGCTTTCTAGTTAGGACACACGGACGGTAGGCACTAGGGGGTGATTGGCATTTGATAGGTTTTTATATTTGCTTTAGAAATTTAAAACAAGCCCAATTCACCCCCCCTCTTGGGCATCTTGATCCTTTCAATTGGTATCAGAGCCTTGTTGCTCTAAATTAGGCTTCACCACCTAGAGCAAGATATCCCATGGGGATGGACCGCCACCAATGTTCGATGGGGATGACTTTCCGTATTGGAAAGTGCGGATGGAGGCCTACCTTGAGGCCGTGGATGTCGGCGTTCACAAAGCCGCCACCCAAGGTGGATCGGTGTTCTCCGAGGACCCATACTTTGAGAAGAACAATGCCAAGGCAAAGAATATTCTTTTCCGTGGCATTTGCAAGGATGTGTTCAACCGTGTGCGGAATTGCAAAATCGCGCATGAGATTTGGACAAACATTTGTGCTCTACACGAGGGCACTAAATGTGAAAGAGAAGAGCGCTATCACCTTATCATTGCTAAGTTAAATGCTTTCACCATGCTATCTCATGAAAATGCTAATGAAATGTATTCTCGCTTGAATGTGCTTGTAGAGGAGTTGAATGGCCTTGGACTCTCTCAAATGACACCGGCCGATGTGGTGCGCAAGATACTTTGTGTCCTTCCAATAGACAAGTATAGCCACATCGTCACGGTTCTTCATCAAGGCGATCTCTCCGCAACTACACCAACGCAAGTGTTGGGCAAGATCAATGCTCATGAGATGTACATGAAGATCAATGATGGAACTTCATCATCCTCCAAGAAGAAAGAGAAGGAGGAGAAGAAGGACTTGGCTCTCAAGGCATCCTCCAAGGAGAAGTGCAAGATTCAATATGTCGTTGAGAGTACAAATGATGATGATGAAGACAACATCGCTCTCATGGTGAAGAAGACCGCCAAGATGTTGAAGAGGCTAAACAAGAATGGAGTCAAGTTTGACTCAAAGAAGAAGAAATTCTTCACAAGCTCTTCAAGGAAGCCAATCTCCCAAATGAAGTGCTACAATTGCGGCACTCTTGGTCATCTAGCCCATGCGTGTCCCGAAGAGAAGAAAGACAAGTTCAAGAACTTCAAGAAGAACAAGGGCGGCAATGATGACTCAAGTGATGATAACAAGAAGCAAGACAAGCCATACAATAAGAATAAGAACTTCAACTTCCACAAGAAGAAGAAGGATGGCAAGGCTTACATTGTGGGTGATTGGCTCACCGATATTGATGACTCAAGCGACTCCTCCAATGATGAGAGTGAAGAAGAGAAGGTGGCTGCCTTGGTGATTGGTTCTTCAATTCCACCGCCACCTCCTCCTTCATCGCCGGGCTCATCTTCTACACACCTATGCCTTATGGCTAAAGGTGACAAGAAGGTACAAAAAGAGGATGATGGTGATGACCTCTCTAGTGATGATAGTGATGATGAAGAAGCACCTTCCTATGATGAACTAATTAAAATTTGCAACAAATATGCTAGCATCATAAGGAAGTACAAGAGTAAAAATGACAAACTTCTTAAAATCAAGGAAAACTTGCATGATAAGCTTGATAACTTGTCTAGTGCTAATGATGATTTGAAGCTTGAGATTAACTCTCTCACATCTAGCACTAGGGAGCTCAAAGCCTCTCTTAAGCAAGCCAATGAGAAACATGATAAGCTTGAGAGGTCATCCCAAGAGCTCCTCACAAGGTTTAACTTGCTAAAAGATGACTACAATTAAGTGAAAAGTGATCATGGCACACTAGTTGTAGCAAATGAATTACTTACTCAAGATCTTACACATGTTGCTACTAACCCGTGTGCTAAGTGTGCAAGTGCTACCTCTTGTGATATCGAGCTTGATGATGTGGCTCTTGAGCAAAGTGCAAAGTGCAAGGGCAAGAGAGTTGTAGAAGCCGACAAGTATGATGATTATGTGAAGATGAGTGAAGAGAACTCAAAGCTCAAGGAAGAGCTAATCAACCTCAAGGCAAACAAGCCCTTCACCATCAAGCCGGCTCAAGAAGAAGACAAAGATGTTATCACCTTGATCAACTCTCTTCGAGAAGAAATTGTCAAGCTCAAGAATGACAAGACCAAGCTTACAAGTGGCCTTGAAAAGTTCACCAAGGGCTATAATCTCCAAAGTGAGCTTCTAATGAGCACCGTCATGAAGAGTGACAAGACCGGTATTGGGTACAAGGAGAACCAAGTGATGAAGGCCAAGGTCAAGATTGAAGCCAAGAACTACTACAAGAACAAGTACAATGGCTACAATCAAGAGAAGCCAAAGCCAAAGCCTAAAAGGTGCTTTGGATGTGGACAAATTGGTCATCTATCATTTCAATGCAAGACTCCACTTCCCAAGACCTTGCCCAAGCACACTAGGCCATTTGCTCATGATGCTCACTATGTCATCAACAAAGATTCCAAGGGTAGACCACTTGTGGTGTTTCTTGGACCACCAATGAAGAACAAGCCTAGGGTTCTTTGGGTTTCTAAGGAGTTGGTTGACAAGGCAATGGGGCCCCGCACTAAGGGGGTTCCCAAACAACAAGCTTAACCCCAAGTTGCTTGTGTGTAGGTGAACCACAAGACCGGTGGGAGCCATTGGGTAATTGATAGTGGTTGCACTCAACACATGACCGGCGACCCCCAGATGTTCACCACACTTGATGAGGATTGTGCAAATCAAGACAAGATTACTTTTGGGGATAATTCAAAGGGCAAAGTTCAAGGCTTAGGCAAAGTGGCTATCTCCCAAGATCAATCAATCTCAAATGTCTTGCTAGTACAATCATTGAGCTTCAACTTGCTATCGGTTGGTCAACTTTGTGATCTCGGGTTTCATTGTCTCTTCACACCAAATGAGGTGATTGTGACCAAGATTGAAGATTCATCAATGATATTCAAAGGGTTCCGGCACAACAACCTCTACTTAGTGGACTTCACTTCCAATGAAGCAAACTTGCAAGCGTGTCTATTCTCCAAGAATTCTTTGGATTGGCTATGGCATAGAAGATTAGCTCATGTGGGCATGTCAACCTTGAAGAAGCTAGTCAAGAAGGAAATGGTTAGAGGAATCAAGGATGTGGTGTTTGAGAAGGACAAACTTTGTAGTGCATGTCAAGCCGGCAAACAAGTGGCAAACACTCATCCAACCAAGGCTTTCATGTCAACCTCAAGAGTCCTAGAGTTGCTACACATGGACCTATTTGGCCCTACCACCTATGCTAGTCTTGGAGGAAATCTCTATTGCTTAGTGGTAGTGGATGACTACTCTCGGTACACTTGGGTGTTCTTTCTTCAAGACAAGGGAGAGACACAAGACATCTTCAAGAAGTTTGCTACAAGAGCTCAAAATGAATTTGATGTGAAGATCAAGAAAATTAGAAGTGACAATGGCACCGAGTTTGTGAACACAAAGATTGAAGATTATTGTGATGAAGTTGGGATCAAGCATGAGGTGTCCGCCACATATACTCCACAACAAAATGGTGTCGTAGAGAGGAAGAACCGGACACTCATAACTCTAGCAAGGTCTATGCTTGATGAGTACAACACTCCCGAGAAGTTTTGGGCGGAGGCAATCAACACCGCTTGCTATGCGGCAAACCGTCTCTTCGTCCAAAGGCTATTAAAGAAGACCCCCTATGAGCTTGTCAATGGGAAGAAGCCGGATATTTCATTCTTTCGGGTGTTTGGTTGCAAGGTGTACATCTACAAGAAGCGCCAACACTTGGGTAAATTCCAACGACAGTGTGACATTGGTTTCCTTGTTGGTTATTCACTTAAATCCAAGACATACCGTGTATTTAACAAAGCCACCGGCTTAGTTGAAGAAACGTATGACTTGGAGTTTGATGAAACTAGTGGCTCCCAAGGAGCGCTTGAGGATATTGATGTAGGTGATGAACCCTTGAGGGAGGCAATGAAGAATATGCCAATTGGTGCTATCAACCCGCAAGAGGTGGAAGAAGTTGAAGATGAAGCAAATCAAGATCCTTCTCCACCTCACACGCCTCAAGTTGATGAAGGAGATCAAGTGAGGGAAGCTCAAGAAGACACTCACATTCCTCAAGATCAAGCCGAGGCCGAAGCAAGCAATGTTGAAGCACCACATCCTCCTCCTCAAGAAACAAATAGAAAATCAACATCCATCCTTCAAGCTCACCCCCATGATCAAATCATAGGGAGTCCATCAAAGGGAGTAATGACTCGCTCTAGACTTGCATCTTATGTTGAACATCACTCGTTTGTTTCCTTTGTTGAGCCTACTAGTGTAGAAGAAGCACTTGCGGATCCAGATTGGGTGAATGCCATGCATGAAGAACTCAACAACTTCACCCGGAACCAAGTGTGGACACTTGAAGAGAAGCCAAAGGATGCAAGAATCATTGGCACCAAGTGGGTGTTTAGGAACAAGCAAGATGATCAAGGCGTGGTTGTGAGGAACAAAGCAAGATTGGTGGCAAAGGGGTTCTCTCAAGTAGAAGGACTCGATTTTGGAGAGACCTTTGCTCCGGTTGCAAGACTTGAAGCCATCTGTATCCTTTTGGCGTATGCTTCACATCACAAAATGAAACTCTTTCAAATGGATGTGAAGAGCGCCTTCTTAAATGGTTTCATTAATGAACTTGTTTATGTCTCACAACCTCCCGGGTTTGAAGACCCAAACTTGCCTAATCATGTGTATAGGTTGTCCAAGGCACTCTACGATTTGAAGCAAGCTCCAAGAGCTTGGTATGAGAGGCTAAGGGACTTCCTAATCAAGAAGGGCTTCAAGATCGGGATCGTCGACACTACACTATTCACCAAGAAGCTTAATGAAGAGATCTTTGTTTGCCAAGTATATATCGATGACATTATATTTGGGTCAACAAACCAAGACCATTGCAAGGAGTTTGGTGACTTGATGTCCAAGGAGTTCGAGATGTCTATGATTGGCGAGCTAACCTTCTTCCTTGGTTTTCAAGTGAAGCAAATGAGAGAAGGGACCTTCATCTCTCAAGAAAAGTACACTTATGATCTACTTAAGAAGTTCAAGATGGAGGATTGCAAGCCAATCAAGACTCCAATGCCTACTAATGGGCATCTCGATCTCGATGAGGGAGGTAAACCGGTTGACCAAACTCTTTATCGCTCTATGATCAGTAGTTTACTTTACCTCACCGCATCTAGGCCGGATATCATGTTTAGTGTGTGTATGTGTGCTAGGTTTCAAGCAAACCCTAAGGAGTCGCATCTTTGTGCGGTTAAAAGAATCCTTAGGTACTTAAGGCACACCCCTAGCCTGGGTCTTTGGTATCCCAAAGGAGCTCCCTTACAACTAGTTGGCTATTCCGATTCGGATTATGCCGAGTGCAAGGTTGATAGGAAGAGTACCTCCGGCGGGTGCCACATGCTAGGAAGATCACTTGTTTCTTGGTCCTCAAAGAAGCAAAACAGTGTGGCATTGTCAACCGCCGAGGCGGAATACATTGCCATGGGAGCAAGTTGTGCACAAATCTTATACATGACCCAAACACTCTTTGATTACGGCGTGTTTTTAAAAGAAGTTCCACTTATGTGTGATAATGAAAGCGTCGTAAAGCTTGCTAACAACCCGGTTCAACACTCTCGCACCAAGCACATTGATATTCGCCATCACTTTCTTAGAGATCATGTGGCTAGGAAAGACATGACACTAGTTGGAGTTAAGAGCGAAGATCAATTGGCGGATATCTTCACTAAACCACTCGATGAAACAACCTTTTGTAGGTTGAGAAGCGAGTTGAATGTCCTTGATCACTCTAACTTCACTAAAAGATGAGCTTGTGTGAATCATGCATTCATATGTAATATAACATGTTTAATTTGGTAATGCACATAGGCTTGGCTAACGCGGTTAAGATAACCGCCCTCAAAGCGTGTGACAAAGCTTAACCGCGGTTTAAACTTGCAAGCAACCTAGATTCAAATTCTGTTTTGCATTGCATATGCATAAGTGTTGCTTCTTCGTTTCTTTTCGGTTAAGTTTGTTGGTCATCATTAGGTTCAACACTTAGGGGGAGCAATTCAACGCTCTAGCTTCAGCTAATACCCCTCTAGTGCCCCTAAGGTGACCCTTGGAGCTTTATTGAACTATTTTCTTATGAAAACTAATTCTAGCCTATGGCAAACTATTTCTAAAATTGAGGGTTTGAGAGATGGTTCTTATGTTAAGTCCAACAAGTGTTCCTCTTTGCTCTTTTGTGTTGGTACTTGGCTAAGAGAAAAGATTGGAGAGAAAAATAGGAAAATTCAGAGCAATTTTAAGCACCGGACCACCCTCCGGACCACTCTGCATTGGTCCGACGCAGTGGTCCGACGCCCTGTCCCTCACTGCATAAATCTTCTCCAGCCAAAGAATCCGTCGGACCAGTGTCCGACGCTGCACCGGACCAATGTCAAGTTGTCCGGTGCCTCTGTCATTCTGATCTGTTCACCGTCGGACCAGTCCGGTGCTCCATCGGACTAGTCCGGTGAGTAGTCCGGCGCAGTTGTCCGGTGGTCAGTTACTCTCTGTATTTCTCTTCTCTGGTACCGTCGGACCACCCGTCGGACCAGCCACCGGACCAAGCGGAGTGGTCCGACACTTTGAAATTTTGCGGATAACCCCCTGCGAGCGGCTCTGTTTTCTCACTGTCTTCTACCTTCGCCATCCGTACGCCGTCGCGTCGCCCGTCACCACCACTCTGCCCTAGCGCCCGCGCCATGGTTCTCAACGCCAGTGAGACTCCCCTGAGCTCCGCCGCCACTGCCCCGTTGCTCTGCCCTTTGCTTCATCTCCTTTCACCCGCCGCAGTGCCTCTACCACCTCTCCGCCGTCGCGCCACCGTCCTCCACCTCGCCACCGACAAACTGCACTGCTCCATCTCCCTGCTTGCCAAGCTCGAGCCACGCTAGGGTTCACCCCCCCCCCCTCCATTCACTCCCATTACCCTTCAAGATCAAAGGACCTAGGGTTTGCCCTAACCCTAGGGTTCGGGGTGTTGTTTTTCGATGCGTTCGTCCTCGAACGAACTCTCTTCGTCATCGTCTTCGACGTCTTCGTCCGCGACCATTTCGTCGTCGTCGACTCCGTCGCTTCACTTCTAGGGTATGGTTTCGGTTTACGATATCACGTTTTGTCGAGTCGTTAATTGAATTATGCCCTAGGTTTATTCCTTGAAAATCGAAATTCAATCCAATTCACTAAGTCAATTGCCAATTGTAATTCACAGCTGGTATATCCCGTTCGGAGAGTACTCTGGTACTTGAGATTGCTTTGAATAGTTACGCTCTCTTACCTCAGGTATATTGTCAGCATTTCATTCTATCACTCATCTAGATGCTTGCTTCTATACAGTTTCTTATATCTAGATGTTATATATGCTTATGTATACCCTATCTATTCTATCCAGCAGCAGTCAGTGGCAGTTGAACTCGGGGCAAAGCTCGCGAGTAAAGATTGAGGCAAAGCCTCAGAGGTTCAGTCCAGTGGCTTGGAGGCCCCTCTGTCAGTGGTACTTTGTTTGATCAGTTGACAGTTGTTACTTGCAGCGATCAGTGTTTCTTGTGACAGAGATCAGTGGTTCTTGAGGCAGTATTCTTGTGATCTGTCAGTGGTTGCTTGTCAGTGGACAGTGGTACTTTGCTTATTCCAGTATGACTCGCAGCACTCGTGCTCACGCAGCTGGATCGGTGGTGATTCTCCTCCTCCTCCACGTCCTTCCAGAGATAAGGGCAAGAAGCCAGTGGTTGAGAAAGCTAAGAAGAAGAAGCGCAAGCTTACAGAGGCTGAGAAAGCCGAGGCAGTGGCCGATGCAGCGGACCGCGCAAAGCGAGGCGGTCGCCGAGGTACCGTGAGACTCGGCACCCCTCCGCGGGATCTTCCCACTTCTCCTCCAGCTGGGTCACACACTGAGGACACTCCACAGGAGCCAGAGCTTGTCATAGAGGCCCTGGGTACACCATTGGCACCTAGTTCCTGGGGGCGCTCCACCCGCTCCCAGTCTGCTCAGTCACCTCAGTCAGCGGCTCCCACAGCAGCTTCAGCCTCAGTTCACCTCGATCTGAGGAATCTTACAGCGAAGCAAGTGAAGAAGCTCAGATTTGTTGCTTTAGAGAAGTGGTGTCCGGATCAGAGAGACCCCAGAGCCTCACCAGGTTGGCATACACCTCTCATGGAGGATTTCTACCGAGCAGCTCAGTTGACTAGCATTCAGATACGACCACACAGGGTTTGCTCCTTAGAGAGCATCGTTGAGCTAGCTGGTGAGGAGATCCGCCCGTTCTTGACTTACCAGCCGGGACTCGCCGATTTACTCGGGCGTTCTGGTAACTATATAGAACGATGGGTCAAAGAGTTTTATGCTTCAGTTTGGGTGGATCTGGAGCACAAGTTTGTGCAGTACACCTTCAGAGGTGAGAGGTACAGGCTATACTTGACCAGACTCAGAGAGATCTTTCGCTTTCGTCAGGAGGGTGGTGAGTTTGACTTGCAATACGAGTGTTATCGAGGAGCTTCAGTGCCTCGCAGAGCTCGAGGAGGTCGTACTTTGTCAGTACAGGAGGTGGCTCCTCTGTTCAAGCCACCTTTCTCAGAGGGCTCCAGGCGTAGCCCAGCAGAGCTCAGGCCTACAGTGCATAGATTGAACGAGGTGCTCCGTCGTACTCTGCTACCTCGCACGGGGTACAAGGAAGGATTGACCAACATGCAGCAGCTTCTCCTTCAGGCCCTGGTATCTCAGACACCATTTGATATTGCAGATTTTCTAGTGTCAGAGATAGAGGATGTGATAGCAGATGGCATGAGGGCCCGACGACAGTTTCCCTATGCTCACTGGATCTCTGCGATTATTGCTATTGAGCTAGAGGGAGCACACCATGGACTCCGTGCTCTATTAGATCAGTCGCCGACTTCTTTTCCAGATTACAGAGTCCTGGGGTCGTTTGATAGCCGGTTTGGAAACCGGGTCCTCCGTCTTGTCAGAGAGAGGACAGCACTAGCTGACAGAGCAGAGGTTGATGCTCAGGATGAGGCCATTCGTGGTGTTGAGCAGCAGGAGCTCCATGGTCTAGATACAGGAGCTGATGTGACTCCAGAGGATACTTCCGACAGCTCAGACGCAGACTTCCAGCCGGTTCCACAGATGCCCCCACGGGCGCACGACACTGAGGCTGACGGCTCTGCCTCTGCCACCGAGACGATGATGCTCAAGCTTCTTGACCGAATGAATGAGCAGCAGAGCTCTCTCGTCACTACAGTTACACAGGTCCAGCAGCGATAGGACGAGATGCAGCGACAGTCAGAGGAGCGTCACTTCGAGATGCAGTGACAGATGCTCGCTATGCAGCTAGAGTCCCAGCGACTTCAGTTACAGTCACAGCAGCTGCAGCAGCAGAACATGGCATTTATGGCACACATAATGAAGTGGACTGGCGCTCCTCCTCTAGAGTTCTCTGCAGCTCCACAGATTCAGATGATGAGCACTTCTCAGCCCTCACAGTCAGTTGGGCAGCTTGGAGGGCCACAGTTCTCAGTAGGACCTTCAGTTGGCCCCTCGGTGGTCCCTTCGAGCTCCGCCGGTCAGTCAGTCACTCCCACCCCAGCCATACAGTCCAGTGGACTTCAGGGTGCTAGATTGACCACCCCGTTCCAGTCACCGGCGACTCAGATGACTCAGTGGTTGGACACCTTTGGACCTACTCAGCAGTTCACCCTCTCACTACAGGTTTCACTCCACTTACCGCTACGATGGGTGCTACTGCTAGAGATCTGTCAGCGTCCTTCAGTGACATTACCGGTCAGCCGTCCCCACTGGTCCTCAGATTGCAGCAGAGGTCGAGGCCGAGCTTGTAGCACCGACAGCTGATCAGCACCGCTCCTCAGTAGCTTCCTCAGAGGCTACACACGACAGTCGAGCTCCAGCCGTGTCTACCCCTCCGACAGCTGCAGTCGCTAACGATGCTACAGTTGTCACCTCCACTCCAGTCCAGCCTCAGCAGTCTCCGGTTCTTCAGACTCCAGACGAGTCAGTGCATGAGGCACCACCGGTCACAGCAGCTCCTGAGGCTCCCGCAGAGGCACTAGCACCGGTTACCGCTCCTACTGCTTCTCCAGCTACAGCTCCCGAGTCTTCGACCGCAGCAGACCTGTCAGCTTCCGACCCCCAGACCGCTTCACTACCAGCTATCGACACTCAGGGGGAGGATTCAGATGATGAGACCTATCTGGCAGCTTTCAGGGTCCTCGACCGCTCCACGGCTGCTTCCACTCCACCTCCAAACGCTTAGTTTAGGTGTTTCGACGCCAAAGGGGGAGAGGGAGAGTCGAGTAGATGGGCTAGCTTTAGGGGGAGCTAGTAGGACTCGTTCTTTTGTTGTGTATAAACTCTATTGCATCATGCATCACGTTTACCGTCTTATTGCATTGTTTGATATGTGTGATGGTTGAGACTTGATGGTTGTGTGACATGTGTGGACATTCCTATATTTATATATCATGTCACTTGGTTATGCTATGTTGCTTCCGCGCTAATCTCTGATCTTTTGGCTATAGCATATCCTTTTTGAAATCAAGTACTATGCTCATTTCATATCTATTGTGCTTGTCATGGCTTGAATGGTTAGGCATGTTCTTGTCTTTCTTATAACTAACCCATGCCTATCTCATGTCAAGTCATGCTTTCTCTTATCAAAATTCACTCTTTATTCTCTACTCGAGCTTGTATTGTCGTCAATCACCTAAAAGGGGGAGATTGTAGAATCATGGACCCTTGTGTTTAGGCGATTAACGACAATACTAGATCACTATGACTAACGTGTGTTTTGCAGAGACAAAGTCACATATGTTAGGTCATGAGTGATGTATTTTGAATGGGCTTAATGGATATTCATGCCCCAAGATGGAAATCGTTTCGGTTGCAAAGGATGGAGATACACGACGAAGACTAGGCTAGTTCTTAGTGCCATAAGGTTGAGAAGGGCACTAAGTATAGCTAGGGCTTTTGTTTTTCCTTTGACCGTACTATAAAGAGGGGTATGAGGTTAGTAGCTTGACCTAGGAGAGTTTAGGAAAGTGGGTATATGCACACTTGTCACAACTAGTCCTAGAGACCTTGCTTTCAACCCTTGAGAAACCCTAGAATTGGTAGGAGCAAAATCCCTTGAGAAACCTCAACGAAAACGGTTGAAAGAGAGGGAGAAAGAGGCTCCGGACCACTCTGCTAAGTGGGCACCAGACCAAGGAGAGTAGTCCGGTGGTCCCTGACTTAGGCAGATTCTCAGCTCGAGGAGCTCCGGACCACCTGTCTGGAAAGCACCGGACCATAGGAGAGTGGTCCGGTGGCTTGGTTCAGAGAGTCAGAAGGCTCCGGACTAGTCCGACGGTTCGTCCGACGGCTAGTCCGGCGCCTCTTGACAGGGGTTTGGTTCTATGCAGAGAGCACCCTGGCTCCGGACCAGAGCGTCGGACCAGGGCACCGGACCAAGGAGAGTGGTCCGGTGGTGTGTAAAAGAGAGATAGGTTTTCACTCAGAGAGCACCGAGGCTCCGGACCAGAGCGTCGGACCAGTGCGTCAGACCAAGCAGAGTAGTCCGACGGTGCCTGAGTTTGAAATGTGAGTGAGCTCCGGACTAGTCCGGTGGCTACGCAGAGAGAAGAAAAAGTGAAAAACGGCTAGTTTTGGAGGTGGGGACTATTTATAGTTGCCCCCTTAGTCCTTAGAGGCCTTCTTTGCCATTGTTTCAGCTGGTGACACCTTGAGAAATTTTTTGGAGAGCCAAGAGTCTAGTGAGGGAGAGATTAGAGAGAGTCATCTTGTTCTTCCCTCCTAGAGTGATTAGGAGTGACTTGTGTGCATCCATCCACCTTCCTAGCCTTG
The DNA here is from genome assembly GCA_022036555.1 of Microstegium vimineum. Classification (NCBI taxonomy): domain Eukaryota; kingdom Viridiplantae; phylum Streptophyta; class Magnoliopsida; order Poales; family Poaceae; genus Microstegium; species Microstegium vimineum. The sequence goes on from CM039127.1 coordinate 11,958,197, forward strand.
AATGGGTCAAGTGAAGGTCTTGTGCTTGTTACTCTTGGTGTTCGACAGCACCTAGACGGTTTGGTGGTGTTCGGAGGAAGTGACCGCCGGAAGATTGTTGGCGGCTCTTCTCCAAGCTCTTGTGATCGGTTGTGGGCGATTCACCGAGCCGGAGTGGCGAAGAATCACCCCGTAGAGAGCACTCTACCCTTGCGCGGGTAGAGGGGGAGCGATACCTTACGAGGTGCTCCAACGAGGACTAGGGGGTGTGTCGACACCTCGATACCTCGGGAAAAAATCGCTGCGTCCATGAGATTTTCTTTTCCCTAGCTCTTTACATTTCCGTCTTGTTTTTACATTTCCTACTAGAATTGCTTATGTTGTTTTTATTTCCTATAAACTGCTAACGCTTTCTAATTAGGACACACGGACGGTAGGCACTAGGGGGTGATTGACATTTGATAGGTTTTTATATTTGCTTTAAAATTTTAAAACAAGCTTAATTCACCTCCCCTTTTGGACATCTTAATCCTTTCACACTCCTAAAAACAAAATTACAACCATAAAATGTTCGCACAATCAGCGGTAAGACAAACCAGCCATGTGTAACGGGTGCACACATGAGCTGGCCTTGTAGACAGTGAATACTGAACAGTGATCAACGTAGTACAATAATGACCTACTAGAATAAAAGAAATCTCGAGAGTCGAGACACCTAACATGCATGACTCGACATCATCCATTCTACCAAAGCTAGTCTAAACAAATGTAAACCGGCGTGAGCAGAAGTTGACAACGAAGGATAGACGGCAATTAATGGCAATTGACAAAATGGAGGAAGCGTTGTTACTGTTGACATATTTTTATATTGGCAGGAGGGAAGCTCGATTTCATCATGTATGACCTCATGAGCTAAACAATCAGACACCGATATTTTCGAGGACACAAGTAGAGTAAGTAGTAGTAGGTGACCTCAATTTCGTGCTTCGGCTGCTATATATTTTGCATGTTCCTTTCTTTTTTGTCCATGAGTAAGTATGAACAGCTCCATATCACGGCCACGGACCATTTACGTGCACCACAGTAGTACAGTGCTGCTACTAGTGCACGCTTCTGCATTTTTCTGCAAGGGTACTGTTTGACTCGTACAATTGCATGCCATGTGATGAAGGGTCAGAGCATGTGGATAAAGGTGCAGCAAGACACCAATGATCTTTTGCAGTTGCAGCACACTCATTATTGCCATTACTCGTGTCGTGCTGGTCGATCGTGCTGGTGCAGACATGCCGTCAGTTGATCAACTGTGTGCGTGATGCGAAGCCTGACCGCCTGTCGGCCTCTGCTGCTCCCCGTTGGCGTTTGCCAGTTTCAGTCAGGGAGCCACGTTGACGACAAACATGAATGGATAGGATGCATCATGCATGCTCATGGTTGGACGTGACATTCGTGGTGGCCATTGCAATTGCAAGCTCACACACAGGTCCAGTAGCCGCCGGATGCTCTTGTGCATGCACTAAGAGAGCAGGGGCGATGGTGACGACATGCACATGCTACGTTCGTTACTCTAGTACTGTAAGTGATCAGACAAGTCAAAAGATATATGCATAGTGGATCGGACTTCCTTATGATGGAACGTGTTTGCCAACAAACGTTGTCTCATCAGTTGTGCCCATTAATACGCAGTTTCTATAGGTATGTTTTTTTTCATGGTTGCCTCTTTTTCCTAGAACCTAGAGGTAGAAGATCAACTTTGAATAAAGGCCTGATTACCCAATGGTGTTTAAAAAAAAGAAAACTCAATCTGCAGGGGTAAGACAGCCACAAGCAACGACACCACAGCTCCCATAAGACTGGGCTTGCTTTAGACCTATGCTTTGGTGTTGGACACACCAGGAGATTTTTTTCGTGTCCGACCTAGCGAAACGCGCCCCATAGGGCTCGAACTCTGGTCGCTCTCCGTCCCTAAATAACTGTCGCTTGCGGTTCGCAAGAAATTTCTTTAATTAAATATATATTTAAAAATATTAATATTTATACTACATAATTGGTATCGTTAGAAAGATCTTTGAATCTAGTTTTTTAATAAATTTATTTGGAGATACAAATGTTGCACGTATTTTCTACAAATTAAGTCAAACTTGTGACACGAACACCAACGATGACACTTATTTAGGGACGGAGGGAGTACAAGAGAGTGTATTTTTACCAATACCACCGAAATAAAAATACCTTGTCTTGTCCAAGGTGATATGATGTTCAAAATTAAAGGTGACCTTGGTCCAGGTGTGCCGTGCTCTTGAGTTCTTCTTCGCATCCCACTGATGGCCATCTAATCTTTAGAATTACCTTTTAAGTTGACACATTTTGTGATTCATTCATGCGTGGATGCTGTGCGCATGGTGTGCTTCCTCTTTGTTCAACAGGATAAGAGGCCGGAATGACCTTTTCACACGTTAGTTAGAAAAAAAAAGATGGCCATCTTGTCAAATGATTTGCTTTTCTGAAGCGACCAGGTGAATCTGCTAATGCTCGACTAGTTGCTTGACGAATGACGAGTGACGACTGAAGAGTGACGAGACTCATAAGCGAGTGAAGAAGGGTTGGGAAACACACATATACACACACGGCACCGCCGCGGGTTGACCTCCGCGCTTGCTGCCCCTCACGGTCACGGCAGGCGTAGGCGTAACCGTGTCGCGCACCCGTGTACTCTTCCGACGCGGCGGACGACGGCAAAACACCCACGCTACTTGCCCGACTCGAGTCCGAGTCAAAATCAGATACTGCGTGCCGAGTCCGATGAGCCGCTCGTGCACTCGTGTGCTCCGTGCGTGCCTGACTGCCTGCACGGGGATCGCTCGGCCGGCTCGTAGGCAGTCAGCCCAGCCGCCCCGTACAGGCACGCGATCAGGAACAGGCACTCTATAAGCGGCCGACTGGCTTCACACACCGTCATGTGCACGGGTGCTGCTCGTGCAATCTACCGACGACGGACGGTCGTGGACGACGGGAAAGAGCTAGCAGGGCGTGCTGTTGGTGTTGGGTGCAATGCAAAGCTGCTTGGATGGCTTTTGCAATAGCGGCGAATTCCGGGAAGGGAAACGAATTTTTTTAACGGCGTGTCGCGCATCTAATTTCATGCTGGGAAGAATGCTTTTCTTCGCCTTTTGAGAGCATCTTCAGCCACAGGCCTTAAATCAAACCCCCATATTTTTATTTGAGAGTTGACCTACAAAATTTGAGAGTCAAATTCAAAGTTCAACTCCAACCATAGTCCATAATTTGAGGGGAGATGAATAGGAGGACCTCTTTCGTGGGGACCTAGAACTAAATTTTAAGAGCCATCCTAAAATAGGAGTCCAAATAGGAGGTGTATTTGAGTGAATTTTTTTGGACCAAGTCACTATATATAGAATATGAAGGGCTCCACTGGAGTTGCTATGAGCGACGCATTCCGCTGCTGCCAAATTTTGGGTTTGCTCTCTCCATCATTCCATCAAGCAGGCAGAGCCTGGTAGGCAGCAAGCCAGCCCCACTACTTTGCTTTCACCGGCCGTTCTGCTCTCCTCTCCCGCTCTCCTTACCCTGTTCCGAGGGAACATCATGGTATCTTTCTGCGCAAACAACGTCCGGGTTCATGTCATACCCACCTGGTATATCATCGTATTCGTTACCGGTTCCTCTGTTACTCCGTTTCTGATGTGTTGTCTTAATCCCAGGGTCACCTGCCACCTGGTATATCATCATATTCGTAGATTAGATCCATACGGTCTTTAATATGGTGACACCTTAACCAGTATATTATCATTTGTACATAATTTTTATTCTAAATCCGGATCCTCGTATATTACGAACGCATGTTTTTTTAATAAGTTTGTGACCGCGGGCTTAATTATATTTTGAACTCATTCTATACAAGTTTCTAAATATGGATGGTAAAAAAGAAAAGTTTAACATTGGACGAATCTAAACGGCTTCCTTTTGCTACTAGAAATTTTAATGAACATATATATTCCCTTGTGAAAAAAAATGAACATGTATATCTTACTATTACTAATTGGAGGCCTCAATAAAACCTCCACATTAATCTTCATCTGAAGCGCTAAGAAAAAAGATAAATGCTAGAAATTACCACATTAATCAGAAATATCTAGCCATCCGTCAAAAGACTCCAGCTATCCATAACCACTAGATCTATTTTGATTTTTATAAAATTATCCACTTATGCCATTATGCACATTAAAAATAGCATTTATTAATTCTAATGGTTGTGGATAGAAAAACTACCGTAACAACTTCTATAATGTCATTTATTAATTCTAATTGTTGTGGATAAAAAAACAAACGTAACAACTTCTATACTGTTCGGTTGGTTAATAAAAATATTATTAGCCGACGTTCAATTTATTAATTCTATTTGTCACGGAGAAAAAAAAACTACCCTGACAACTTCTGTACGTACGGATCGATTGGTTAATAGGAAATGTTATCCGCCAACGTTTAGTTCATTAATTAATAAAATAACATGAGTAATGTATTAGTAAAATATATCATCGGTATTAGTGCAGTACCATCGCTTAATAATGTATTGACCAGTGTATTAACGTTGTCTAATAAAATAATACACGTAAGTGTTTTTCTC
>CM039127.1:11962917-11977967 GCA_022036555.1 Microstegium vimineum
CGTAAGTGTTTTTCTCAATTATTTACACAACCTATTTCATAATTATCATTATTGATAATGGCAATCATCATTAGATCTATTCTATTTTCTAAAAAACTACGAACCACTCTAAAAAATAATCTAAAACATCTAAATTTTGATCAAAAGCATTCACCGCTACCATTACATAAAGAGAACTTAAAGTAGACCCCTAATATTTTTTCCTTAATTACCAAGTAATAATACATAAATTTGTACGCACACTAAATTATTAACAAAAATGTAAAGCGTCCTTCAATCTAAACTATTTACCTATGTCATTATTAAAGAAATAAAAAAAAGAATACTTTTCCATTCTTACTATTATTAATTAGATACTCCAACAAAGATATTATGCTAATTCTCACCAGCCGCCCTAAGAAAATAGATAAATTATAGAAAATATCATAATGATTAAAAATAGCTGGCCTTTGATTTTGTAAACATTAATCATGACCATCATCGATAATAGTCAATGGATCTTTTGTAATTTATAAAAGACTACCCACATCTGTCACTATGAAAATAATTAGAAAAACCATCCTAAACTTATATATAAATTACGCACATTTGTTATTATGAAAAGCAATTCAATATAACGCCCCAAAATTTTCATTCAAATTATGCACTTTACCATTATGAATCATAACTCAAAATAACCATGTCACATTGTATCTAAATTACCCACCTTTGTTATCATTAAAGATAATATAAAATAACCCTCTAAATGACCCATGTCTTCCATTATGAAAGATAATTTTAAAAATATACTACAATAGTTTTATAGATTACCCACCTTTGTAACTAAAAAAAAGTAACCACTCAAATTTGCATTTAATCTAACCATATATGTTATTGTGAGATATAATATAATGTATTGCCTTTGCATTTGTATCTACCTCATCCATTAGAAAAAGTAAATAAAATAATCTCATAAATTTACATGTAAATACTAATATATGGGGTGTGTGTGTGTGTGTGTGTGTGTGTGTGTGTGTGTGTGTGTGTGTGTATATTACAAACCTCTGCAACTATAAAAATTAAATAATCATAATATTATGCTTCACTATGTATATGTATATCAGGTAAACATATATACAGTAGGATAAATAGTTGTTTTAATAGCTTTTGAAATATGGAATAATGTTTGACCAACAAACCACATAGGAATAACATAACACTAATGACAATACACTTTAAATTATATTAATAATCCATGATAATTAATTTCATAAGTTGTTATATTAATAAGTTTATACATTCTAATTAAAACATTATATCATCTCAATCCTGATAGTTTAATTTTGAATATACTGTGATATATAACAATAGCATATATAATAATCCATGATATAACAAATTCAAAGAGTTTAGTGTCAGAGTACAATCCAAGTTTCAAAGTAATTAAATTTTGAAAACAGTACTATTTGGACCTAAACTCTTTAATAAAAAAATAAAAAAACTAGAGTTTCTATTTAACATGTGGACAAAATTGCACAACTCGATTGAAAATTGCAAGCTAAACTATGAATGACGAAGCTAAAGAAAGGGGATGTGCAACAAGTATTTATATATCTTAAGATTAGATTTCATCTAAATACATATCACGCTAGAGTAAAAGGTAATTACTAGAAATTCTAACTACATGTTCCTAATGGAATCACCACATTAGTCCTCATAAGACAAGATAGGAAAACAAAAGATAGAATCCTAAAAATTCCCCCAAAAATCTGAAATATTTGTCCATCAATTTAATATAACCTAATCACCATTGATAATAATAAGAGTTATTGAGTCTATTCTATTTTCTAAATAATTGCTCATATTTGTTGTTTTATTAAACAACATAAAGTAACCCATGACTCTATATTTAAACTACTCACATGTGACATTAAGAAACATGATCTAAAGTAGACCTAAATTTGCGTCTAATTACCCACATACTCATGTTTAAGATAGATAATTTATGTAACCCAATTGTTATCTCATTGTTAGAAAAACCAAGTATCCTTTCAAATCTAAATTTAGATATTATAAACATCGTATATTCAAAACATATTTAAATAATCATGAGCATGTATCAAAATATTTGAACTAAAAAAGTGGTTGACATATCTATATCAATACTATAACCATAAGTGCATATGTAATTTTTTTAAAGGAAAAATCAATCCTTATGAAAAGTGTGGGAGCCACCTATATTTTTTGGCCCTTTAAAATAACTTTAGAGTAAAAGTTGATCAGTATAAGGCTTAAGTATTAAAGTTGATCATTACTTTAAGCTCTCACTTATCTTAAGTGACTTGGTGCGGGATTCAAATGGTTGCTTATGGTTTTAGGTATTTAAGAACGTACTCTACGACTTAAAATTCTTATTTTAAGAAAAGTGTAAATAAAGAGAGTTAATAAAACATACAATAAACACAAGAGTTTCAACTTGATGACAAAAAATATATAACAATCAATAGGAATAAAATTTGAAAATTCATGTGACATCCGGTCCACTTTAGAATTTTTCCCATAGTGGTCCATGTGCATATTATGAGATATTATGGATAGTTTAGTGCATGTCCTCTAGGTTAATCCTTTTATGTGAAGTGAGGACGAAAGCGTAAGTGAGCTGGTGGGTATGTTGTATGTGTTTAACGTGTAGAGTGGATCTGAGTTGTTTAGACTGAGGTGTTACACTTCATAAGATATGTGATGCAACAAGGGTAATTGTAGTTAATATCGCAAGGTTTCAAACTAATTGCATATTCAAAATATACAATTGTGCTATATAAAATAAACAATATGAATACAAATGAAAAGCATATAAACCAGTCCCTTGCCAAAAAGAGTAATTAAAAAGTATGATAATAATTTGAAATAGACTACGAAGTACCTATTATGCCAAAGAGAAAATATATAATTTAATATATTTTTATTAGTAAGATATATTAAATAGTATATATATACCTTTAAAAATTATTTTTTTAATATATATCTATTAAAATTCTAACCCGTGCGAGAGCACGGGTTGATGGACTAGTATACTAAAAAGCGATATTGATTGGTAATTTTTTAAATTGGTTGCATGTATGGTATGAAACATCATTTGCGGACACAACATTCATGCGAGCAAAAGTTATGCATATTCTTTGAGAAAAGTTTAGTATAAGCACCTTATTACTTGCTTCTATTATTACGGGAAGAATTGGATAAGCATTATATCACTTGAAAGTATGTAGTTTCTGCGGCGCTCAATGTTTGTAATAATCTAACAAGCAGTAAAAGCACCAAATTTAGACCTAATTAGCTGTAGTAGGTGCAATAAACTTGTGACGCCGACTTGTACGGTCAAAGTGTGGAACCAATCTCCTCTTCTACTGAAGATATTTGCTCATTCAACTGGTTACAAAGACAGTATGTCGAAATCGAAAGCAACCGGCCATTTCCACTCTAAAGTCTAAACACAGGAGAATTTGAAAGGAGACAACTGCAATTCTGCAAAAGAGACCAAAGCTAAGCAACTGAAAAGCTTGGCCTAGTAATAGTATACTTAATACTTGATATATATGTACATCACATATGTTTTGGAGCTTCATTCATCTGAACTGAATAATGCTCCAAAGATGAAACAGAAAAGACAAAGCACATCCTCGAATCACAAAGTATCAAAAAAAAGCTTTGCCATGCCATGCCTTAGTACTGTACTTATTAGTAGGCTACAAATCTCGACGACATGTAATTCTCCTCCTCTATGGTATCCAGCGTGGGTCTCCTAGACCGAGCATTGCTAGCCCGGTGCTTCATCACACCGATCTCCACAGCCGCCACGTCATCCAGCATCTCCTCAAGCCTTAGCCTGGGCGCGTCCTCCGCCACAGCTCCAGCCGGCGCGACGACGACGACGGCGTTGGCGACCTTGGCGGACCGGCGAGCCTCCCTGGTGGCGGCGGCGGCGAGGCGCGCCAAGTCGGCGGCCGCCAGCGGCGTGCCCAGGCGCTTCATCTGGAAGCTGGCGTACACGGCGCCGGGCTCGAGGTCCTCGTCCGCGGAAAGCGCGGCGAGGCGCGCCCCGAGGGTGAGCCCCGCCCCCGCGCCGCGCGCGTGGACGAGGAAGTGCCCCGGCAAGTCCATCATCAGCTCCGCTGCTGTCGCTGGGAGCGGCACCTGCCTGACGCCGCCGTCTGGGAGTATCACCCTCGCGCACTTGCCGCCGCCAACGCCGAACCCGCCCGGCGCCTTGGCCAGCGTGCACGACAGGTAGTTGCCCATGGATCGGACTGTGGTTGACGCACGCACTCGGAGTCTCGGATGGATTGGACTGTATGTATGTATGAGCCTGCCTGGCCGTGACCCGTGGCCGGGGAGGCCGTGGGTTTTATAGCGCGGGCGGGCGGCGCGGGGGCGGGGGCGGGGCGGAAGAGAAGAGAAGCGCTTGGAAACGCGTGTGGGCGAAGGCCGAAGCCGAGTACTCCTAGGCGACGGGTGATGGATGATGGCAAACGCCAAGTGGAGAGAGAGGGAAAGGATGCGTGTGGTGTGGTTTGGTGGCCGGGTCGGGGTGTCAGCGCGCGCAACGCAAGGGCAACTGGGCCGGCGTCGTGATGACTGATGATGGGGGTCGGGGGTTGCGTTTGGCGCGGTGGATTGCGCGTCGTGGGACTTTTGGTGGGGTCTCGGTGGTTGCCGGGCTGGCTGGGGTTCTCACATGTCGCTCGGGACGAGACGCGCCGCTGCTGATGCGGGCTGGCAGCTGGAGCTGGAGCTGGGAGTGAGCCGCCGCCGCAGGCCGCAGGCGCGTGACGGAAAAGTGCGCCCGCTCGCTTCCCATTCGCGTACAACTACAAGGCGTACCGGGTCTCCCCACCGTGACGCGTTGGAGGAGCGGCGGTTCGTCCTCGGTCCTCTCGGCAGGCCGTGGGTAGCACCTGCGCAGTTGCCAAAAACCGTGCCGTGCCGATCGACGGTTTCTGAGTTAGGCGATGTTACTATACTTGTTGTGTACGTAGTAGAGAATACGGAACACACATACAATGCATCGGGGTTTTGCTAGGAATTTGCGTCGGGGTTTTGGTTTTGCGAGGAATTTCGCCGTGAGACTAGCTCGTGTTAGAAAGAGGTCGCTATTCGCCAGCCACCTTTGATGCAACAGCATTTGAGACCTATCTGCAATGCTGTCATATTGTATTATTAACTTTGGGAAGAATAATGGCATCCATGTACGTAGTTTGTTTTCACATACGGAATTAGTGCACCAAGCTCCGGACTAACCGAGCAGCGCACATGTAGATATCGTTGAATTTTGTAGTCTGATGTAGTTCTCTTAACCCAGCTCAGCTCCATCATTTTAAGCTGTCCATTGTTATGACTTCTGTCGGTAGTCGGTACAATAGAAAGACGAGCCATTTCGTTTTTATCAGCTTTTTTTTTCTTGTCATGGACTGAAAGAACTAATAAGACTGACAGATCGAGAGGGGTCTAAATAAGAAACGGTCCGCCTTTGTCTTATTGGACTGGATTGGTGCATCTATGATCTATCTACCTCTCCCTCTGCATACACAACTTAAACGTGCGTAGCTACCTACTCATACTGTGGTTGCTGGTTGGTTTTACCTGTATCCATTTTCTTTAGGCTTCAAAGTTCTAACAGAGGCAGCAGGTGATACCAGATGACAGGACAAGGGAGAGCTGTGTGCAACACACTGTCCTCGTGCGTCCACACTCCACACGCACGCTCGCTGTGTCTGTTTGTTCTTTGGCCATTCTAGGCACACAGCAGTACAGGACAGCAGCGGACAAGAAAGATTCCTTCCTTTTCATTTCAAGTCAAGGGTACACTTCGACGCAATTGCAAGGATCATGTTTTACCCTTGCATAGTCTACTAAAATACTGTAACTAGTGCATCGCCGAGGTTGCGTGGTGCCTCACAGAAACGAATTGGAACTGTGTAAGTTTCTCCCATCTTTCGGTGGAAATATTCAGCAGTGAACCAGTCCAAAGACTCCAATTAATTCCAAAAACCCAACAAACAATTCGCTATGATTTTTTCTAAACTGGATACCTACTACTAATCGACCGACGTTTTGATTACAAAAAAAAAACAATAACAATCGGCCGACAAAACGACTCGATAAACTCACGCTACTAGATTAGTAGGAGTAGATCACACACACATGATTCCATGACCGATACCTCCATCCATATAAAACAAAGTCTTCCCCGACCCAAGTTCACACATCCAATCGCCTGGACTCTGGAAGTCGTCTAAACCGCACTGACAGAGACAATCAAGTCTGAAAAGTTAATGACTAAAGCTACTAGCTAGGAGATCGACGGAAGGAAAGGATAATTAAGTGCGAGTTGACCACGGAACCTGCCCGCGCGACGCGAATCATTCCACCGGCTCAGGCTGATCAGCAGCTGATATTCACATGACCCATCATCAGTTGTCGGTTGAGTTCGAGGTAAAGAATGTCGCCGACGAAGGTGCTGGGAACCTGCTGTGGTGACCGTACGTGATCGCGTGGACTGAGCTGCTGAATCAATCGATCACGTTGGAGACGTGCGGGGTGATCGAGCGAGCGAGTTGTTCTGGAACCATGGCCAGGTGGCCTCTCTGAGAGTGAGAGACTCTCTGACCTGGCTTCTTGACTTGTTGAAAAGGTGGTTAGTGCTGCAACTGCAACGTTGGAGGCTTGGATCGAGCAGCAGATGCTGATAGTTGCTTGGATTAGAAAGGGTTGACCTGTGCATAGTATATGTTCATTAGTCAACCTTCTTAGTGGTTTCAGCACCTGGCAGGCGGCAGCAATTGAGTGATTTGTTCTCGATAATAATGTGTCGTAGGAATGATTAGACCTACAGCATCATAATAATGTGTCGTTCATTTTTCTAGAACGGAACGCCATTGGCTTCCTTCACTCCCACTACTATAGTAAAATCCTTTTGTTGTTAAGCTTAGAACATCCACAATGATATAGGTTAAGTCGGTCTCTCCAATAATGCTTTTTTAGCAATAACTCATACCATGATTAGTTCCATGACACCCTCACATGAAAGGTGTGTATGAGCTTAGTGCTTAGCTCTTAACTAAGAGCTAGCTATTCTTTCTCTCTTATTAAAATATAAAAAAAATTCTAAGACCTAGCTTATGAACTAACCATTGCACATGCCCTTAACGGTTGCCTACCAAGTGCCAATTCAGACATTCAGCTTGTACAGAGTGGATCTCCCAGCATTCTTGATGATCCAACAACTTGAGCGGCACGTATCCAACAAAAGCAAGGTCAGCCATTGTTTGTCATGGACCAGGCAGACAGCTTAAGTGGGGGTTTTTTTTTTAAAGCCAAAGCAGGAGTCGTCGCCACTGACATGCTGCTCCAAATATCCTGGATAGATGGATAGGCTGTAGGGCGGGCAGGGACGTTAGGTCTTCTTTGACAGGTCTCTGCCTTCATCAGCCCAAAGTGCTAGTTACACAAAGCACCAGTGAAAACAGCTCTGCTTCTTACTCTTACCTACGGTTTAGCAAAGCCAATATTACAAGTTTTCTCTCAGGAAAGCATCTAGGGAACACAAGGAGCCGGTGAAACCAGATTTTAGTGGCTTTGCTCCGCTCCAGCCAAGCAACGCAGATCGATCGAATCTGCAGATGCAGTGAAACCAAACAGGATGCTTGCTCGGTGCTCGCGGCGATGTTTGCTCAAAAGAGGTAAGCAACTGTTCACTTCTGTTAAGTCAAACACTAGTTTCTTCTCCTTGACTTCAGTCCCAAAATATCCATGATAGATTGCCGTTTAGATCGTCTCCGGTTGACCCATTTCCTAGATTTAAAGTTCTTAAACTTTTCCTGCTGCTTCAAGGCATTTGAATAATCTTTTCCTTCTTCACATTCAACAAAATCCAGTACATCAGCCCACGAGTGTCGTGAATATTCAGGATGACACTCAAAAAACCTTTGACCATTAGCCTTTCCAACTCTGGAATTACATTCCTCAGGGGTGCCCAAACTGCAACAAGATAACATAATTCAAAATAAACAATTATTAGCAGCTAATAGGCACATGAATAAGAGATTAAGAGACACATGACACATGAAACTAGTATTACTCTGACATGTTCAAAAAAAAGTGTCCAAAGATCAGAGCGACAAAACAGTCCACCATCATCAATCTGTACATCTATAGGAACTCACTCATCAAATTTGGTAGAAGGGCTTAAATTGGTCTTGACTACATATCACAAGATGCAAATAATAGTTGTACAAACTAGTAAACATTCCAGACAAAAGCATCTAATGCACACCACCATCTTCTACTTGTCCTTTTGACATTCCTATAGACAGTTTCTTCAAAAAAAATTATAATAGACATTTAAACGGAAGTTTATCCAGCATTCTGGCCTTAATATCAATGTTGCATCATTTACTGATTAAAATTGATATACACCCACCAATAGCCACAAGGAATCCAGGAACTACTGGTCAAAGGGGAGAAGAGGGTTGTGTTCTTTGGGTAATATAAGGCACATTCATGGCCCCAGTAAATACAAGTCAATAACGCATGGTCCCCATTAAGTTCGTATAGCTGAAACAGAAGCAAAGTGTATTTACCAGAATGGAAAAAAGGACATGCATAATTGTGTTGTTTTTAAAAATATTATTAATAGAGTATTAACTTATTTTCTCCGTCCCAGAATTTTTGCACTTCCATGATTCAAATTTTGTCCCAAAAAAAGACCACATAGTAGGTGATATAGGTTTGGCCGTTTGGTAGATCCAACGTGCAGCACTACTGCTACTGCTATTGCCCTTCCCCGCCACCAATCCATCAGCATAAGACCAACAAAAAAAAATCAACTTCTCTTAAAAAAAATAACGGTCTTATCCCTCCAACCAGGGGAGTCCAGAAAGCTCCCATGCACTTGTTCATGAGTTCTACATCACAACTTCCAAGCCAATCTGCAAGGTTATGAGATGGCTCATGCAGCACTATTTTGTATGCTCTTAGTGTATATGATTGGTAAAAATGTTCAGTTTCTATAAGTAATTCAGTTTAGTAACAGATGGAGCATGTATTATCTGCCATGAAAATTTCTTTAACCCATTATTGTTCTATTATTTACAAAGCTTTCCCCATGTGTTCAAACACATACATGCCATTTGTTTTATATCAAAGCATTACTAATGCAACCCCAAGAAGAAATCTCATCCCTAAGGATTAATTTCAAGCTCACAAAAAAGTAAACACTTGTAACGGAAAATGAAACAGAAAGAAGCTAAGATAAATACCGCTCCCTCCATTCCAAATTATAAGACATACTTGGCTTTTCTAGATGTATCGCTTCTATTATATATCCATACATTGTGTATATCTAAGTGCATAGTACAAGTTATGTATCTAGAAAAGACAAAACGTCTTATAGTTTGGAACGGAAGGGTAGAAGATATTGTTCTTGACTTCATTTCCAAATTAAGATATAAAACAAAGTCAAGTTTCTCAACTGTGGACCTAAAGCTTCAATAACTGAAAAGATAGTTGCAGAGCCTACCTGCTTCCATCACCATAAAAGTGCCTGCCTTTATTACGAAATCTATGTATGCTTTTATACCTTAATATTATCTCTTTAGTTCGAGCAGAAACCTGCATACATTGTACCCAAACGAAATGAAATTGTAGAAATAAAATAATGCAAAAAAGGCAAGTCAATAAGAAACTAGTAAGAACCAATATATGATATAGGCAAGCGCTACCTCTGAGATCCCACTTCAGTATTGCAGACAACTCCAGATTCTTTTGAGACGTCCACAGGGAGATGAAATGTACTCAAGCTTTGCTCTTCAGCAATGAGATTTGTGGCCATGATCATCATGATAACACAGCCTTTCCACAGAAAGCCAAGCTTCCTTCTTAAACAACAAGTTGATAAACTAGCAAAATGAGCCAACATTAGCATTGAGGAACTTTCACTGTCCACAGACTTCCGAGTAGTAGGTAGGTCATATCTATAAAGCTCATTTGTTTCATGTTGCCCAAGTAAACTGATAATTCCATACATAAGATTGTACTCCTTGCAGTGTTTCTTGTCAGTGGTCAATCTCATTTGGCTGAAATGGTGCAGGATGTGTAGAATTGAGGAGCCCATTACCCTAAGTGCTGCAGCAAAACAAATAATCTCGTCAGATACTTCAGCATCAGGTTCAAGCACCTCCTTTTGCTTTGCACAGCACAGGATACTAGACAATATGCCCTTCACAAGCACAATATATTGTTGCCTGAACTTTTCATGAAACATATGCTGGTTCTCTTCAATTACGTGACCAATATCACTATCATCGACGGGAAGACCATCACCACAGTGCAATTCACAAAATGAAAGCAGCCGATAGATTTGACTTGTGAGCTCCTGCTCAGTGCTATCTTTGATACAACTAAAAGGTCTTTTCCTGCCCAAAGATATCAGTGGAGCTTTTGCATCACCAATTCTGTTGAAAACACGCAATGCCGGTAAATTTCTGACATAAAGATTCATGGCATACTCAAATGCCAGCATATGCAAGTCAATATTTTTATCACTGGTGCATCTTGACATGAGCAGTAAAAGATGTCCTTTGAACCAGCGCAAAAGCCCCCTGAAAGCTGATTTCTGGAGTCCGCTGCAATGCCCTCGTCGACCAAGAAAGTGCACTCAGAAACACCTCAAATGCCCCCTCATCCAGTAATGATGAAATGAAGTGGCGGCACACAAGTTCAAGCATGATGTGCTCATCCTGGCATGGCAGGGCCTCAGTGAACATCCTTGATCCTTCCGGTGCAGCATAGTTGGCTATGACCAAGCAGCTCCTCAATCGGCCACTATCAACAACACTCTCAGCGAAGACCTGCAAGGACCGGAAAAAAGCTCAACTATCCAAACCAATTAACTCACACAACATTTCAGTGGAACGGGAAATCAGCACTTGAAACCAGTTCCTAAATCATCAATGAGGTGGGTGCTGTAACGGGTACCTCGATTGCAGGCAGGAGGGATGGCGAGGGGTCCCGAGAGAGGATGGCGCGAAGGGAGGCGACGAGGCCGTGGCAGCATCGAGCCGCCAGCTTTGGATCGCCGGCATTGAGAAGAGGCAGCAACTGGAGGCAGTGGCGAAGGAGCGCCGGGAGGTTGGAGCAAGGAGGGGACGTCGAAGAGGAGGTACAGAGCTTCTCCAAGGTGAGTGTCGCCACGCGCCGGGCGGCTTCCAGCTCGTTGGCGTCAGGCATCGGCAGCGGATTGAAAGCAGAAACCCTAGGATTTGTTGTCTCTCAGAGGAGCGAGGAGAGCTGGGAGCGGAAGAAAAGGAAATGTCCTGCACCAATGGCGCCTATCTTCCGCACCCTGACGGAAATGTCGCCTGGACTGACGCCTGACGCAGGCCGCCGGCCACTGGACCCAGCCCCAGCCGCCCAGATGCAAGTGACCAGCCCAACCCAGGGACCCGGAGTTGGGGGCTGGGAAAGGTGCCGTCGGCCGAGGCGCCGCCTACTGCCGATTCACTGAACTCCAGTCATGGGGAACTGTTGGGCGTGGGGAGCCGCTGCGGCAAGTTGACGGGCCGCTGTTGTGCGACCGCTAGGGAGCCGCCTCACACGAGCTCGGCGGCCTGCTGCCGACCTCCAGTGCGTCGCCGACGCGCGAGCTCCGTGGGGCGCCGCCGCGAGAGTTCTAGGGAGGAGTCGCTGGGAGGAGTTGGATGCGCGGGATTGGCCGATCTCGCCGGAGGAGTCGTCGGGGCAGCCGGGCAGCGCACGGCAGAGGAGTCGCCGGGGCGGCAGGGGAGAAATCGTCGGGCGGTAGGCGTGGGGGTTTGGGCGGTTTGGGAAGAGATAACAAGGGCCTCCAAAATTCCAAAACTTTATCGCCCCGTTTGGATGTCTATACTGAGGCCCTATATTTGGAATTGGACATAGCAGATCTGAATTCCACGTGTTTGGATGATCATGGGATTAGAGCCTGGATATTGGGCTCGTTTCCCTGCGGCATTGCCTTCACCTAGCGCACCCCTTCGACAATACCAAGCCCGGACCCTACGTATTGACGGGAATCCCTTCCCCTCCGACTCCGCTCGTCATCTCCAAGTCCGGTGTCGACAACACTAGCAGCCGCAGCCCTCCCCTCCCCTCCCGGCGGCGCTCCTCCCGATGCTGACTAAAGCTCGCGCGACCCCTCCACCCGCCCTCGTCGAGATTCTCATCGCCCGGTCACCGGAAGTCGTCCTCTCCGGAGCTCCTCCAGCCCTCGCGCCCCTTCGCCCCACCCGTCGGGGGCTCTCCGACCGTCCTCTCCGGAGCTCCTCCACGCCCTCACGCGCCCCCTCCTCGGAGCCCTCTGAACCCTCATTTGGGCTCCGGCGGGTGCGGATGGCCACAACCCAGGCGGCGCGAGGCGAGGCGGGCGATCGTGAGCCCGGCGGCTCAAGGCGAGCGGCGGCGCACTGCTGCGTGAGGTCACATGCCGCAGGCATCAGTGCGAGCTCGTGCAAGGAGGCGGCAACGCGACCTGACCTCCGTGCGAGTATATATTTCACGCTGGTGCTGCTCCTTTCCTCTTCTTTGCGTTCGGTGCATCCCCTCCCTTTCTTCCTGTGGCCAATTCCAAATAGCAATTTCCTCTGCATCCAAACACATTTTGGTATTTACCAAGTGACATAATTCCAACTAGCAATTTCATTTGCATCCAAACATGAGATTTGATATTCTAGCCTATTTCCAAAGCCAGCCTGATTTGGCATTGGTACCCAATTCAATTCCATTCATTCAATATCTACATTCAAACAAGATCTAATAGATTTTTCTTCACATCGAATTTTTTATACATGGAGCATTAAATATAAATAAAAAATAACTAATTACATAGTTTATATTTAAATTGCGAGATGAATTTTTTAAGTCTAGTTACTTTATAGTTGGATAAAAATTATTAGTTCAAATTTTTATACAAGTTTTGAATCTAAACAAGGTCTAAGGAAAGAAGAAAATAATAATAATAATAATAATAATAATAATAATAATAATAATAATAATAATAATAATAATAATAATAATAATAATAATAATAATAATAAATAGGCCCACATGTAAGTAGTTGATCCCTATCTCTCAATAAAAAAGAAAGCATGTTAATTCCATCATTTATCAACCAAATACTCCCTCCGTCCACGAAAGAATCAATTCCTAGAATCCGTGTCAGTCAAACTTTCTAACTTTGACTAACTTTATAGAAAAATACAATAACACCTATGATAAAATGGGCACCATACAAAAATATATTCTTAGATAAATCTAATAATACTAGTTTGATATCATAACATTTAATATTTTATTCTAGAAATTTGATCAAAATTTAAAAAATTTGACTTAAGACAAATCCAGAAATCTATTCTTTCGTGGAGAGAGAGAGTAGAAAATAGTCACTCCAACCCGAAACTAATATAGGATCAACCCAAAAATAGAGTCATCTCCGAACCAAACGCTACTAGCCTGGGAAATGGGAGAATCGAAAGGTCAACAGTTCCGTGTCGACACTAGGCAGGGGTGTGCGACCGTGTACGGCCTTCGTGGGCCTTTTGGGGCGATGTGGAGAGAAAAAAAAAAGTCCACGATATCTACCTCAATTTTCATAAAAGTCATCCGGCCAAAATATCTCTCAGAAACTTTTAAAACCGTTCATCTGATCTCCCTAGTTCGGATATTACCCTTAAGACGGTTTTGTTTTTTTTGTTTTTTATTTATTTTAGTTAAATTCTTAAAAAACATATTAAATCACAAAAAATCATAATATTAAAAAATCCAATTTTATTGGACTTAGCATGCGTAGATATACACAGTAAACATATAATATAATTTATTTAGTACAAAGTTTTTGGTGTACTTTTAGATATATGATTTTCAGTAATTAATTAGAATAATTTACAACTACAATTTCTATGCTCCAATTCTTTGGTGTAATTTTTATGGTGGACTAATAATTGTATGTTTGAACTATAGTAAAAAATCATACTCATTAGATCAAGTATAACAAGAGCATTGAAGGCGATGTATCTCTGCAGCGGCGCGATGAAGAAGGTGAGGAAGGAGGCGATTGTTGCGGTCGTGAAGATCTATGTGGTCCTCAAGACCTGGCGGCGGCTTGCTAGCAACGACGTGTCGTCCTCCCGTGGACCGCTAAGGGCTTGTTTGGAACGGAGGAATTGAAAACACAGGAAAAGAAAAAAAAACACAGTAATAGGATGAAGATGAGATGACAAAACAAAGGATAGGAAAAACGCAGGAAATATATAGAAGGTGGTGTTTGGAACACAGGAATAGGAATTACAGGAACATTCGTTAGGAAAAAGAAAAAAAAATAGTAACGTGTAGCTTCACTTGCATTAGCTGACATTAGCTGAAATGTTTAGGTCACTGACAACGTGCTGTACGCTTCCTTCTTTCCTGTTTTCTCACGAGCAGTGCATCGGGCAAGCGCAAAGGAAAGGAAACCAAGAGATCTTGATGGATTTTTTAATTCCTGTGAAATGAGCATCCAGCTACAAGAAAAATGGAGGAAAGGAATCGACACTTCCTGTGTTCCAAACGTTAAAGTTAACTTCTTTTCTTTTGTTTTCAGATTCCTATGATTTTCCTTCAAAAATGCTGTGTTCCAAACGCCCCCTAAGTGAATACGCCCAACCACGAAGAACCATCGACGAGATGACGAATTTGAACAATGTTTGTTGCACCGCCACGACCAGCAAGAGCAGTAGCACTATAGTCTGCTCATACACACCATCGCCCCGCGCCTGTCCCTAGTCTCGCGTCAACCAGATCTTAGGTGTTGGAGGCGACAAGTTGCGAGTCGATGTAGATGACCTTACATCGCTGATGTTGACATTGTTGTTGGCTATGCCTTCGCCTCGGCTTGATTCAGTCGCGAACAACATCATATTGCCCACAACCAAGGAGCCGGGAAGGAAGAAGCACAAGAGTAAAAAAGGGCTTTATTTTAGTACTCTCCAACAGGTGACCCAAAA